>PNEQ01071317.1:0-54528 GCA_003012365.1 Medauroidea extradentata
CGTGCGGTAACGAAGCAGCGTATAGCCTGGAATGGTAGCTATTCACACTGTAGGCACTTTTCAGGATTCTTTAAACAGAAATATCGTAGCTATAGAAGCCTGAATTGTTACTATTCACACAGTGGATACTTTTCAAGTTTAAAAAAACAATAAGTATTGTACTATTTCGTGAATAGTAACAATTCAGGATTTCACAGAAAAAAGTTGAGAGGAAAATGTCCGGAATAGTAGCTATTCTGAATGGATACTTTTCAGCCCCCCCCCCCACCATACAACAGCTGTCTTTTAGTAGCACGTGGTTTTCGAGTCAAATATACGACTCACTACAACGGCATTAGAGTTTCTTAACCGCAGTAGGAATGTCTGCACACGAAACATAGCTAAATGTCACTAAACCATTATTGTTACGTAGTTTACCATGCACGGTGATTCATATAAAATATTAATTCTTATTCGAATATAAAGAAAATGTTGATTCAAACACCAGATTCCTACAGTCTAAAATATATTACATAAAATACATTCTAATGAATTCATATGTTTTGCTGTTGTAAAATATTTCTATAACAAATTAAGACTGACTACAGTTAGCAAATAAAAACGTCACTGATCGCAAACTTTGTGTTGCATCCTGTTACCTTTAACGACCCAAAAATATTTATCTCTAGCAGTGAGCCTGATAAAAATCATAATGGAAATAATTCTATTAATTAATTGAAGTAGTAGATACCCATGTTAGGCGTCGTATGACTCAGCACTCAGCATCACCTGAATAACACTTTTGTGTAGATATGAGTTAATTAAGACTAACATTGTTTTAATGAACGATTTTGTGGATATTGAAGCCTACGTGTAATACTAATACACAGAGGCAGTGACAAGTGATGTACTGTCGTCCACTTGGGGACTTGCTGCCCTATGTGCCTATAGTCTGTGCACTTTAATATGAGTTATCTCCAACACTTATATCTGTAACTGTATTTTAATGGAGCCAAAGATTTTAAGTTTTTGAGGGTGGTGAAACTTTTACAATGGTTCTTAGCTTCAAGGTAGTTTTCATGTTGAAGATAGTAAAGATGATCGCAGAATGACTGGAAGAAAAATTTAAGCAGTGCTCATTTTATCGTGAAGAGTCTATACCTAACTTATTTCTCGACAACTTTCAAATAGAAGGGAAGTGGATAGTTTACTGTGTTTGAAATTATGGCTAGGAAATTAATGGTAATAAAATAATTTGCAGCGCTAGTTAATGAAGTAATTATATAAATGCTGGGACTAAAGATATACTGGTTTTCCACTGGTTGGAGGTACCACTTGATGTAGGAAAATGTATCAGAATAAATTCCTCCTAAATTACTGGACGAGCACTTGAGTTTTTAACATCATCAGAGTAGGACTGAAAATTATCGCAGAAAAAACAACAGTGGTTTAATAGTTTCGGAGGCACTTAAAATTAATTTAATTTGAGAGAATTTTTGTCGTGTAAGGCATCACTTCAAATTAATTTTTATAACCAATTAAAAAAAGTATTTAAGGCTACTTTTAGCTAGAATTTTTACAGTGACCTCCACGACAACTTACACAAGTACAAATAACGTATCTTACAGTCAGCGTCGAAACAGAAGAGTGTGATGTGACCATTAGATTCTTTTCAATACCAAGTTGTGCAACACGTTGAATTTTATAAACATGGTGTGACCTGGTACAAAAAATTGCATAGAAGGCCGCTCGCAGTAAAGTTAACGCTAGGGTGCCATAGAAATTTTCTAGGTAATAAGTATACTCGTTTATTTCCTTGATACTAAATGTGATTACGTCGTTCTATATACTGTACTAATCCAAAACTTCCAAACGAACTATCAAGTATTTTTGTCGTTCACTGCGAAATTCAGACGTTTAGGCGGGAATAGACCCGGTATAGACCTATTTGAACTCAGTTGTTCACACAGATGCCCGCTTGATGGCACGGTGTTGCCACATACCATTGTAGGCCTCCTAGGTCCCTACTCACTCCAACATTCACGGTGTCAATCACGAAGTGAAGTACCGGTACTTCTGTGCACGTACTCGTATAAAAGATATGTGTTAGAAACATATTTAAAGATATTAAATTTTTTGGCCGAAGGTGTCTATTGTGTGATAAAGTTGTACGTAATATACAAACAACTGTATTTAAGTTATTTATGTTCAAATGGCATAAAGATGGTATATACACTCCTTAAATGAAACTCTTTCATTTATTAAACTTCACAGCTTTACCTCTTTCCCGATAAAGAAAACCATGTAGGCGGCTTTAATTTTTTTTTCTGGGCCCACTTTCAACAACTTAATATGAATATGCCAACTGACCAGCGCATTGAGCGAATACGATGCTTACACTACAAATTAAATTAAATAACTCTGTATACACCTTTATTTTTGACACAGCATGGTAGCACTAGCACAATTCGAGAGATGTAAGTGAATGTGCGAATTATTAAATTAGCTCGTTCTCTGATCTGGTATTCCAGGCAGCTTGAGTGGTCAGTGCTTCCTAGATCTCAAATGATCAAAAACAGTTTCTGCGACCAAAATGATGCTTTGAAACCAACTTTAATTATATCCAATCCTCATAAGTACTCTAAATCGCTTTATATTACCGTTCGTTCATGTCCATATCAAGTGAACAAATTTGGATGATTGTTAACAGCTTTGGTCTTGAGAGCCAGTGTGGGATGTCGTTAGGTGGATATGAAGCCGTTTGGGAATGCACTGGAAGAGAAAATGTAATCAAAAACCCAGTGACCAGTGTCACAATATTCAAATTCGAAAATCCGTGCCCCATATTGATCCCGATAATTTTTCGTGCAGATGCCATAAATTAAATCAAGATTTTTTCGACAGAATACTGTTAACAAATTTTTAGAACATATATTCAACAGTGTACTAAGTTTTTGCATTCCCTACTTGTTAGCAAATATTCAAAGCTTGAATGTGAAGCATATTGAATTTACAAGAACCTTTGAACTTTGTTTAATCTAGTTTTAACTCTAAACTTCAACTTTAAAAGCCCAAAATAATAGTGTTTGTCAATTAAACAGATATTACGACATCGTGTTTATGGCAGGCCGATATTAGCGACACTACTATTATACGGTATATTGACGCGAGTCTAAAGTTGAAAGTATGGTTCAACAGATACTTGAAACTGGTACCAATAAAAGTTTATTTGAAATTTATTATATAATGTTTGAATAATATTTTTAAAAATAATAAGACTGCTTAACTGGTGTCTCTTGGATCTGAAAAACACGAAAATAGTCAGCTAGGTTCAAGATATACGGAAGATTAATTAAAAATACATTTAATAACTTTTCATCCCTTTTAACCTCCTTAGTTAAGGAATTCCGAAAATTTGTGAAATTACTTTCTAGGTATTTGAGTAAGGATCAATCTTAAACAAAAATCACGTCACCATATAAAAATCAGTGGGATCGATACATGTTGATTCTAAATCGAAAACACAGCTTACTTTTTTTTGCCTCTTAAGGGCCACATTCGAAAAACATATTTTAATGGTATTTTTGATATTAACAAAAGTATCAATCTAAAGCCAAGAGCACTTCAATATCTCGATTGGTTCCATAGATATGGAGGAATAATCGAAAACACATTTCAAGTGTTTTCACCCCCTTATTTTAAGAATTTCGAAACATCTTGGAGTCCTGTCATAGACATTTGCATACGTGACTAATTGAAGTAAAAATCATGATGATAGTCAATTGGCATTTTTCCCTTTTTTTACTGTTTGGGGGTCGAATTTCAAAAAAATCCTGAAACCCATCTTTGGATATTTACGTAAGCAATAGTATTTTAAAGTGAAAACCAACTCTTTTTTCCTAAGGATTCGTTAGATATCGATAGTTAATCGGCAACACATTTAAGGTCTTTTCACCCTCTTAAATGTTGAATTTCGAAAAATCCTGAAATTTGCTAACATGCATTTTTACGTGTGACATATTAAAGTAGAAATCACGATGATAGGCCATCAGGCCCGAGCTCTATTGACGTCTCTTTGGAAACACATCTTACCTCTACACCCCCTTATTAGAGGTCGAATTTCAAAAAATCCCTTCTTAGTGCTCGCCTACGACATATGGGATATCACACAAAAAATTTCATGATTCTAGGTCAAGTACTTTGGGCTGCAGTTTGATATGTCAGTCAGTTTTATCTTTCATACATAGAAATAAATTAGTCCTTTTTTATTTTTGTCACAAACAAATGACTAACTGAAATAGAAAATGCAGAACTAATCACTTGTTGATTTGGCAAAAGGTAAACTAGCTTCTTTTGTACTATAACTGCATTGCAACAAAATATTTCCGCAAAGAAAATAAGCGGAATGTGCTATCTGTAATGGTTGTTGTTCCTGGAAAGTAACTAACTTCAACGTGACCCATTTAACAGACACGTTTCGTTAATTTACGTGCATACCGACAGCGCGCGAGTGAAAGCTTACGTGAATAAAGGACGTAATCTAGTTCATATAAGATTTAAAAGATTATATTTACAGTAAACTTTATGCATAAGTAACAAAAACCACACGTTTTATTCTTGGATGAAGCAAACATATTTTTTTTTGTAATTTCCTTAAGTTCTTTCGTAATATACAATATTATAAAATATAACAAGAAATTGTTGCAGTATAGGTGTTTGAAATATAGCCATGGTTCAGCTGTATTGTGTCTTACAGAATATAATTGCTATTAAACTGGAATATGGTCTCGTTTACGAGATGCATCGCTACAGAACACACAATAAATTGATTTACATTTGTTTTCTAATTAATAATAGTTTTTCAACTATCATATGAAAAATTTTAACGTGGATTTGACAAAGGTATGACCGTTATATTTCTCTGACGGGCATGAATTTGAGCAATAATAACAAAGTGTCTTGCTACAAAATTTTTAAACAACTTATATTGTTCCCAATTCGTAATTTTGCACATCGTTCTGAAAACGTTCATTGCCACATTTAGTTTTTCCCTTGCAAGGAACATCAGAATTTTGATGTTCCCAAATAAAACCTTAGTTCAAGAGAATAATCTTGCTTTATAAAATATATTTATTAATTTTTAAGATTGTTTCTTTGGTCGAGTGGTTCTAGGGACTTATGGTTCTAGGCACTCATAGTTCGTAACAAATGAAATTAGGTGTATTTAAACTCAGATAGATCAACTCTGCTTATAAACACAACAGTAGTTGCAATTATCGTTAATACTGTGAAATATATATTAACACTTGTCGATAACTCACACGATTGTAGCAAAACTCTTCGGTTTCGTTATGTAACATTGGTTAGAAATTATTTAGTGTGATCAAATTGGGAAAAACAATTGTATTATGTTTGTATCAACAATTACATTATATTTGCATTAAATAATATTAGTTTTATAGATGTTATACTCAGTAGTCAAAAACATATCTCAGCCAGTTTTCCCATAATGTCATTTCGAAGTCAACATTTGCATGTTTTCCTTTCTTATCCTCAGTAAAAACACATGAACATTACGAGAAAAAAAAAAAAACATTTAAACCATGTTTGACATATACATAAAAATCCATATCAAAAATTATTTATTGTAATTTCATAGTTTTTCCCTACCATATAATGGATGCATTCGTAATATAACCTAGTTAGTCGAGGAGTTTGTTGCGTCGCGAGGTACAGTGGCCAAGATTAGGCTACTTATTTGATCTGCCCCCAAACAACTGCGAGATATTAGTAAAAGAACAGCATCTGAAGAATACTTGTGTGGACTGAAGAGTGCATTCAGTGATTTAGACAGACGAAAAGGATATTTCATAATAATAACAATAATAACACAATAGTTTCAAAGTGATTGTCGTGTTCACACACCTGTAAGAACAAAAACAATCGAACAAAAGTATAGTAGCAGGGTATTTAAAGACGACCTACAAGTCCACACATCCATTCATACCAATGGTGCCGAAGTTATAAAACCTGGTGTGGAGCAATGGAAGACTGCTTCTCACAGTTTTAAGTTTCATGGCAACGTTTTTGTCCAAATACTACCCAAGTTTACAATCAACATTGTTTGCTATCAAGAGCGAAACACGACCGGAGTTTGATAATGTATTGGGCAGTCATGTCGTGGTATTGTCAGACACATTATTATCCTTCAATAATAAGTGATCATGATCATCCGATTGTTCCCCACTGAAGATACCAGTTGAGGTCTGGCATGAAGTTGGATAGACGTATCAACAGTACCACGTGTCGCCCCCCCCCCCCAGAATTCGGTATGTAATTACACTATTGCATAGCAAGTTATCACATAATTGTATCCATAGATCTTAAGTATTTCCTTTAAGATTTATCAATGTCACAGGGAAAATCATGAAACATTATATCCTTGTGTACTCACTATAAAATAATGGTATGTGTATTAAAAGTAAAAAATAAAGAAAAAATTACATTTTAACATTTTATAGCATACAAGAAAATATATTTTAAATACGTACAAGTTAAACAAATCACGCAAGTAAAAGACTTCGACAAAAGTGTTTCCTACTGTGTTTCTAGCTCAAGTGTAGTAGCATAGTAGATAATTCATCCAAAATGAATATAACTTATTAGAATACAAATAAATGCTATTATAAATATATACTTGGGTCAGCATGATACAATTTTATAAATATCACTGATATTAAGAAATAAAAATATCTAGAAATATCAATAGTATCATGTTTATATTCCCTGTAATGACAGTTTCCTCTTGTTTTACTTTGAATGAATTTCTCGCTGCCTTTTCCCATCATTTTGCTAGCAAATATAACGAGCAAATAACAGCACAGCATAGTACCCAAAATAGCACAGCCACGAATACATGAGGTTCGAAATTAGCAATGTGAAACGTTACTATGGATGAAACGAGTTCATCTCGAATTCTGTGAGAATACATTCAAGACTAGCCAATTTGTAAGAAAGTGTAACTGCACCCTGTAAAGTGTTCAAGAATACCAATACTCAGATGATCTTGGTTGATAATGGGACTCGCATATACGAGTAGATATCACTGACTTGTGATTCAATGACCTGGTTAAGCATTCAATTGTCAAATGGTCCACAAAGTAGAACATTCCTGGCTCTTACGTAAGCTGTAGATCTGCAGTACGTTCTGATATGCAGGGACTACAACTGCGGCACAAAGCAAACAACTTGCGTCTCTACATTCCTCGAGCTACCTGTTATACGTGTTTCAAATAGTTTCATACATAATCTTCAGGACACCAAATATTGTAAACTTAATTTTGAATCTCTTTAATGTGGCTAATTCGTTCTATTCAGCCGATATATTTTAAGTTAGGCTTAACTGAACATCACAAACTACCTAATATTCAAACTAATATTTGAATTTTATACAACACATTCCGCAAAAATAAATAGTGGGCTCACACCCTTTCAGCTTCTGTATTTGCACGTTTCACAACGATGTCGGTGAAAGTAGGTTCACTTGTTTGGCTGTGCAGGCAATACTACGTTATATTTCTCCAGTCTCTTGTAAAATACACTTCAAAGAATGTGTGACTTATAAGTCCTGACAGTGACGTTATGAACGTAGCAATGCACTTCTGTTCCAAAACGTCATAATAATGCTACGCACTGAATATAGCTTCAAGGCGAGTCATTCCGCGAAGTTTCTGGATTGATAGTTTTCAAGATTTTTGGTTCCTCATAACCGTAAGAACGACTTTATTCTGCACATAATTGTTAATAAACACAATCGTCAAAATAGGTGAGCAAATTCATAAATGTTATCTTCACCGGCCTATAAATCGTGAAGTTTTGCGAAGTTATTTTGTGCGTCTGTATCCAAAGCGTGGAATGAGCTCCCAGAAGAAATAAAAACCATAACATCTACATTGGGATTCAAAAACAATTTTAAAAAGAAAGTTTTTTTTTCAAGCAACAGACTTAACTTGAAAATTCTTGTTTCCCAAATTAAATTTTCTTGTATTTTTAAAATGTTAGTAATAATCAGCTTTCTTTCACAGAAAACATGATATTTTACTATAAAAAAGTTGTAACTTTAAAATGTTTGTTTTCTTGAAAATGTTTATACTATATCATATGTTACTAGAATATAAGTGATTAAATTTCCTTTCTTTTATATTATTTTACATAAAATTGTCTTTTTGCTAAAGCAATATTTTCAAAAAACAGACTTAGCTCCATTTGTAAATGAACGTTTCAACAGTTTGTCATTGTTGATATTTTTTAATTGTTATTTATAAGTTCATAATATAAAATAACACTGGTTAAATATAAGAAAAGGCGTACGCCTTAGTTTGGCCATTTAAAACCTACGAGGTAAATAAAATAACATAAATAAAATAATCATGTCTAATGCGCACTGCCGGTAGTTTTCGCGAAATTATTTTTGCACCACTTAGTTTCAGTGGCTTACTTACGTACACATCAGCAGCTATGATTCATGGTTATTGACAGCGTTCTTTGTGTACAGACGTCGCTTATTTGACTGTGCCAATCAAAACATTACTTCGATACCACTCGCCTGTGATTTGCGGGTAGATTCCTAAAACACACGAGTAAAATCATCTAATAATTAATCAAGAAACATTGAAATAAGCATGCGCGCAAGTCATTGGAACTAATTGTTGCAGGGATTTTTTTGGGAAAATTAGTGGCCCTTTTATCTAAGACAAATTTTTTTTAATCAGCGTAGACTTCAAAACTTTGCATTATGTCTCATTTTATGATCAGAATATATACATGCACAGTAGCCTTTAACTATTAGTAGACGAATTATTGTTATGTCTGTCAATTGTGAGACTTGGTTTTAATACGTATTGCTATTTGTCCATTCTGTATTATTCTGAGACGAGACCAGCCTAGGATGAAAATCTATGTAACGAATTCACACAGAAATTGACGTTGTACGTCGACAATGATGTCAATAGAGAAGGCAAACAACACAACTTACGTGAAAGGGACTAAGGGAGGCTTTTGTTGAAAAATATTCCCAGCATTTTGAGTGAGAAGTGAACAATGGAAAAACCCCATGTCAGGATGTCTTGACTAGGTATCGAACCCGATTGCGCCACGGAGGTCAGCCTGGTATTCACTGCTTTCCTAAGATCACGCCACAGAAAAGCTGGTATGATTTACCAACAAATGCTGTGGCCGTTCCTCTCAATACTTTCATTTGGCTGTTCAAGAGACAGTGAAAACAATATAAATACCAATAAAAATAATTACGGAACTTTTCTTACTATAGAAGATTAATGCAACAAGTTTTTTATTTCTGTGTCAATTAATGACAACTTGCCTGAGTGATATATGTAATTCTTCCTCTTACTTACACGACAGTGTAGTCACAAAGCTTATCGCAACATATCCAATCAAATGCCCTCGCTCTTAACAGCCGATCACACCCGAAGTGGACTAACTTTTTCAGCCGCTCATTTATTCTGAACAGAACTGTACATTGGAACTCGTAGGATTTTGTGACGCATCTGAAGTTGCATATGCAGCAGTGGTGTACATGCGTTCTCAGTACGCAAATGGCAATACACTAGTGCGGATTGTGGTTGGAAAATCAAAGTGGCACCAGTAAAGCAAGTGTCTACCACGACTGGAGCTGTGTGGAGCTGTTTTGTTGGCAAAATTGATGGATGTGGTAAAACATGCGCTTACAAGAGAGGTGACAAGAGTGATAGCACTGACCGATTCAACAATTGTATTGGCATGGTTAGCTTCATCACCGAGGCAGTGGAAGACCTTTGTAGCCAACAGGGTTGCATTGATTCAGGAACTCGTTCCAGCGGATCAGTGGCAACATGTGAACAGCAGTGACAGACAACCCAGCCGATTGTGCTTCGCGTGGATTGTCGCCAACTGAACTACATAATCACTCGCTATGATGGGCTGGGCCTACATGGTTACGAGATTTGGAATGGCCTAGTACTGCGGACAGTACCACTGATCAATCCATGGTTGAACGAGAACAGAAGAGTACAGTAGTATTTACAAGTACAATTGTGGAGTCTTCACTTCTGGAGAGATGGTTATCCCTGACCAAACTTCAGAGGATAACAGCATGGTATTTTTAAGATTCAGCAAAAACTGCAGATTACCAATGGATGAGAGGCTCACATGAGAGTATATAACAACAAAAGAACTTCAAAGGGCATTATTCCAATGGGTGAAATGTGTGCAGCACGACAACTTCAAAGCCGAGATTCAGTGCCTTAATAACAGCAAGCCATTGCCTGACAAAAGCTGCATTATAAGTCTGACACCTTTCATGGATGAAAATGGAATATTTAGAGTGAACGGTCGCCTGAACAGGGTGAATATTCCAGAACTTCAAAAACACCCTGCATTGCTACCTCATCACAGCAAACTTACAGAGCTGATAATATTGCACGAGCATCATGTGAATCTCCATGCAGGCCCTCAATTGGTGCAAGTTGTCATTCAACAGAATTTTTTAGTTCTTCGGGGTAGGGACACTATTTGAAGGATAATTAAGAGATGTGTGATGTGTCACTGTCAAAAGCAGTACCAGCAAAACAATTGATGGGATGTCTCCCTGCAGCTCGAGTAAGACCATCTCGTCCTTTCCTGCACTGTGGAATAGATTACGCAGGTCCTGTCACACTTCGAAATTGTAAGGGAAGGAGCAACATAACATTCAAAGGTTATATTGCACTGTTTGTCTGTTTGTCAACTAAGGCAGTCCATTTAGAGTTGGTGAGTGACTTATCAACCCCTGCATTTATTGCTGCATTTAAGCATTTCACTGCACGTCATGGCAGACCCAGTGACATATATAGCGACTGCGGTACAAACTTTGTTGGTGCTGCCAGATAACTTGCAGAACTATTTGAACTGATTAAAACAAAGGAGCACCAACTAGCAGTTGGAAGATTTTTCCTGCACAAGGCATATCCTGGCATTTTAATGCACCTGCAGGACTTTGGGAAGCAGGGGTGAAAAGCATGAAACACCATTTACGCCGAGTTGTAGGAGGCAGTACATTAAAGCTTGAAGAAATGTACACAGTGCTGACAATGGTGGAATCATGTCTCAATTCAAGACCTCTCACAGCTTTATCAAGTGACCCCAATGATTTATCAGTGTTAACCCCAGGGCATTTCTTGATTAGGAGAATGCCTTCTAACCATCCTACAAGCTGGTGCAGAAAGAGAGAAAATCAACTATTTGGCAAGATGGTAATTGTTGGAGCGATTAGTTCAGCATTTTTGGCAGAGATGGTCAATGGACTATCTTTCTCAACTCCAGAATCGTCCTAAATGGTGGTCTAAAAAGCCTAATTTACAACCAGGAGACATGGTAATTGTCAACGACGAGAAGTTGCCATGACAACAGTGGAAATTGGGTCGTATCGTTAAAACGTTTCCTGGGGAAGATGGACTGGCGCGCACAGTGATGGTGAAAATAGCTACTGGAGATTTGAAAAGGTATACAGTACAACCCCGATTTAACGAACTCGGGAATAACGAAAACAGAGTTTTAACGAAAGGAATTTTAGGAACTATCAAAAAAAAAAAAAACTATGAAATAACTAAGTAACTTTGATAAAATAAAATATATAAAGTGTAGTGTAAGTCTATTAAAAATTTGTTTACTGGCTGCAAATTAATCATTTCTCTCCGTAGATAGTGTTAAACCATCCGTCAATAAACAAACAAAAAAAATTGTTCAAATTCATTGAAAACTTTGGCCGCGGGGAGTGATTTTGAGCTGAGCGCACACGGCCGAGCGAGCGACGCTGTGTTGCCTAAAAAACGCACGCCTAGATCCTCTCCTCATACGGGCGCGCGGCTGGCAAGTGAACGAGCATCTAGATACCCAGTCCACACAGCGCGGCAGCGGACAGCACGGGTACTAATTCACAGATAATGCTTTGCGTCTCCGTCAGAATGCGCTACCGTGCAGCGTGCTTTACAGCCTGATTCTTTTGCAGATAGAATGCAGTCAAATATTTGATGCAGTGGTGTCCAGCGTGATTATTTTCTGACACGTCCCATGATAAAACCAGCGTATCTATAAAAAGAAATGTTATTATGTTATTTATGCAGACTTTTTACAATGAATTTATTAATGTAAATAATATGTTTCGCCGATGCTAAAAAACGCTTTAGTGCAAAATATTTTAAGGCGGGCAGCAACGAGTTTGTTTCGCGAGCGTGGCGGCCTGTAAGTTACAATGGCCGCCGCTGCGCGTATTTATTAATTTACTGTTATCTCACAAACTTTTACTTCAGTTTTCATGGCTTTTTTTAAAATAGAGATTTCCTCAAATTTCTTGGAGGTGCGGGAGAGAGAGAATAAACAGACGACTCGGCTGTGTTTATCATCACTTCTCACATGTTAAATGAGCGCGAGCAGGCGGCCTAACTCACCGAGCGCGCGCTCGGCTCGACGAGTGTTCCACTGAAGTTTTTAAAGTTTTTTCGTAGATTTTTTTCTTTTACGGCTGCGGCTTACCTATTGATGGTAACTGTGGTATGTTGTTCTTGTAGGCTATCATACTTTCCAACAAGCTTACCTCCATTTCCGACGAAAAATGCCAGAGGATTTAATTTTTTTTTTTTGGGGATTAAAGAAAAGTTGGATTTAACGAAACATCGATTTAGAGTAAATATTTTCGGGTCCCGTGGCATTTCATTAAATCGGGGTTCTACTGTATAACAAAATTAGTACCACTGCCTTTCCAAGCTTGAATTACTGATTCAGTTGGACATGTTAATACAATTGTAGTTTAATTAGAATGAGATTAATTCGTGTACACTTATTGTGTGTTTTAACTGTGTGATATGGTTGACAATTGAAGTTAACAAGGTGGGTGGAATGTTTGAACTTATTAGTGAAAGGTTATTGGTTATGTGTACATTGTTGTTTTGTGTTTTGTTTTGAGAAGCTATGTTTGTTTATTGATTTGTTTACTGGAGTTATGGTGGAGTTGTTTTTGATAGGAGAGTTGTATTTTATTTTGGAATCTTGCATTCCCACAACATTTATCATGAAACAATACCCATTCCCTACCAGCTCATGCAGACGCTTAGTACACCCCTTGGACTTCTACGTCATGCTCTCTAGTTTCTACCTGTTCAGAGATGCTAATTGTTTACGCCTAAACGAGACGTGGCCTGGCAGATTTGTTTACAATCCCTCTCCTCAATGTTGGCTAATTTTTCTCACGACAGTAAATACTATGGTTTTAGCTAATTATCTAATTAACACAATTCTGGTTATTTGACTTTTTAGTCGAAATTGTATAATTTCTTGCTTCAAAAAAATCAGCTATCACTGCAAAAACCATTTACACAAAACTACCACCTGACAAATTTTTTATGTCTGCTCTCGTTTAAGTTTAAAATTTTATTATCGCAAAAATGGTACAATCATAAGATCATGGCCTTAAGAAGGAAATGCACACAGCCAAAAGTTGTACCGAAAGATAACTGTGGGATGTAGAACATAATCTATTTCCCTTACTTCCCCACAACTGTAGGATGTACGCTGGAGGTCCTGGGTGCACTGGTTTGTGATATCCATGGTTGATTCTAAGGATGTCCTAGGGACGAGTTTGCTCGACATCCCAGGGTTGTCCACGGGTAGGACTTTACGCTTTACGATTCCTACATATATACTAACAAAATTAAGATATTTTGGCTGTCTTGGGACGCATGTCCTCGAGGTACCTCCATTTGATATCTTGAGGATCATGTACGTGCGTTATGTTCATATATTAAATATGGTTTGGTTACTCCTATTCCTTATAACTTTGTGACCATCCACTATAGTGATTAGACTTGTCGTGTATGTAGTTAGTATGAAAAAATGAAAACCTAGTGGACCTGTGGTGTGTGGTACGGAAAATATTTTTTTCTTGTTTATTAAAAATGTTCCCAATGTGTGCGTGCACAAAAAGAAGATACACCTCAAACTGTGTTCCTAAGATTTAAAAATGCTGTCTGCTAGTTAGAAACATGATTACAGTGCTCCTCAAAAGTGCTGAAAATTACTTTCACATTGCTATAACTGAAAACATATCAACCGTAATCGCAAAACAAAATCATAGAAACCTGAATTCTACATTACCACATACTATACACAAATAAAATAACAGGGTCATTGCTTGATGTCACATTGAAAAAGACATTCTATGAAACTACATGAAGATTTGCATTGGCAAATTTAAAAAAGTCACTGCCAACTTTTTCAAATGGTAGTATGGTAATCTTGTCGAGATTCATACGCTTTTCCGATTTTCTCATGCCATATTTTTCACGCAAACGACACTTGCGAATCAATGTTATTACATCGTTTTCCAGCAGTAAAACATAACCAAGCAAGCTAGACAAGCTGTGTCACATTTGTCAGTACATATGCCGGCTGGTTTGGGTGTCACCAACCCTCGCACACACAGTTGGCAGTGTTATATGTAGCGAAAATAAAAAACTGTGTTGTTAAGCAGTTCAGTTTCGACTGTTATGTTCACGTTTTTAACTTTCAGTTTATCAACAACGAACACATCTACGAATTTGTTGTCTTTTACTGCGTGAAGTTAACAAAATACATATATGAAACGGTCCTGCATGCATTAACAAGTCACGAAAGTAATGTTCGTTGGACAGAAGAAGCAAAGAGAACAACAGAAAAACATCTAGCTATAAGAAACTCCCATCAGCCCAGGAGTACATTCAGAAGTAATCAAATGTGGCCCAAAGTTGCACTAATTATGCAGTTAGGACTAGTTATTATTACAGCTTGTCAGTCAAGGTGGTTTGCGATTAAGTAAGCATTTTTACTATCCTCTTGTGTAAAATTATGATTAAAAATTTTATTTACTATATAACTTTATACATAAAATTTTGAGTATGGTGCAATCTACACACTGTGATACTTAGGTTTGAAGCATTGCATTTGCACTGTCATTATATAAGCTTATATTACATTTAGTTGCAATTTGCACTTGCCCCTTATTAATTGAAAGAGTACGTTATTTGCTCATTCACAACTGCTTGATACCATGACTTCGCTATTATTTATTATATTTTATTCAACAACTCCAAGCCAAGCCGCAATGTACCTGAAAATCAGCGACTTAGTAGAGACAAAAAACAAAATCTTTAAAGGAACCTATGTATTTGTAACCTTGCTCTATCAAGTTAATTTTAGAAATAAGTTTTGCATAAAATTTAAGTAACACACATCAAGTAGTTAACTGGGTATTTTTTTATGTGTAGAGTGGGTGAGTGAGTGAGAAATTTTGGTCAGCGCTTCACATCGAAGTCTTTAGCGCTGATGAGGGGCGACATGAGGTGAGAATGGAACAGTGCCAGAATGAAAGAGCGGAGAGAAACGGGAGATCCCTGGCAAAACCCACCGACCAGCGGCATCGTCTGGCATGATTCCCACATGCAAAAATCCGGGGAACGACCCCGCCGGGAATCAAACCCAGATCGCCTAGGTGGGAGGAGAATGGTCTAACCATTCTGCCACCGGGACCCCTTGTTATGTAGAGATGTTTCATGCACCCACGCGGCAATATTTCTCACAGGGTAGTTGGCCTACCTGCTACTATAGACAACCCTGTCCTGGTACTGTTATCTCCTTCCCCTACGGGCGGCCACCCACCCTGCTCGACCCCCTAGAGCCCGGGCATATAAGAAGGGCCTTCAGCCCGTAGCTGGTCAGTCGTTAAGGACCTGGCCTCGCCTCCGGGACACCTTGACAATCTCCTGTTGAATGGGTGACATCTGAAAGGTCCCACTCACTCCCTCTCCACTCTGTTTAGTGACATCCAAAAGATCCTTTCAGCTAACCCTAACCTCACGTTACCTTCCTCTCTTACACACTGGGAATGACGTCCGAAAGGCCTCCCAGCCCAAAAACACACAGTCTACTGCAGGACGGTTGGTGATGTCTGAAAGACCCAACCCGTGGGTGTGTAACATCAGCGGTGATAACCAAACACAAAAATTTTCACTGACCTATTATCTGAGTGCCAGGTACGCCTAGCGGCGCAGCCAAGCCCTTAAACTAACACATGCCATTTTAGCTTTACTGAGTCACTGACAAACTCGCACTTATCATGTTTTTTGACTATGACTTGAAGTTCGTCCACAGAGGACAAGTAGATCAGTTTCTGTTTCGCGCCATGTCACAGTGTTGCTCAGTATAGTGCTCTCGAACAAAGGAAGTGAGTTATTCAAGTGTAAAAAGCCAGTTCTCTCTGACACATTAGCACTGTCAACCATCAAAATATGACCTGATTATGAAATCACTTTCTACCTCACTACTTCTGTAACATAAAATGCTGCATTCACTACTGATGTAACTAGTTCAAACCTCAGATCTCCAAATGGGTTCTATTGTTAGCTTGAGGAACCAATCCTAGTATGTGTATGACAACCGTTGCCCACAAGTTTATCCTCCTTAATTAAGACTTAGAAGTTACCACTCACCTGTGAGAATGTCCACAGAAACTAGCTATTGTACACATGCTTTTCATAAAGATTTTTATCAATTGGCCTGAACAAGCATTAGAAATAAGATTTCTAAAATCAATGTAAAATTTTACTGAAACAATCTAACTACATGTACCTTCGTCATTTCAAACAAGAAACAAAATTGTACGTAACACAGAAATGTAGATACAAATCGGCAGAAAAATACTATGCTACTCAAAACACCTAGCGATAAAAGTGAACAATTTGATTGAAAATAATCCAGGTTCACCAAATCTAATGTTAAGATGGTGATGAATAACGTATATATAAAGTAGGTTTTAAAACTTGACACCATTGATATGAGATGTGACAGATTTATAGATTGAACTGATGGTTATGAGGGTGGGCACCAGCGACACTCCACAGTATCACATTTCGAGACACTATTATCCCAAGAAAAGGGTGTTCTGGTCACGTGCCTAGTGATTGTCTCGTTCCAGGTGTGGTGAGGGTGTAGTTTTACTAATCACAATTATATCATAGGGGCGAATAGCATGAAAACAATATTATCCCTTCGCACAATGATTTATTATGTACTGAATACAGAGTGCCTGAATGAATCTTATGATACGTCAGTCCAATGTGTGGCGGTGGAAGGAAACCGTGCTTGCGCCTACATATTGCTGTAAGAGTTGAATGCGGGGTTGTGTGGGGTGCTCCCATGGCATTTGAAAATACAGCTCCCTATAGAGCAGAGAGAGAACCTATGACCATTGTGATGGACTACGGTTTTGCTCGGGAAGTGGGAGGCGTGGATGATTCATGTATGCTGCTGTTCCCAACTATGCAATTGTAGGGTCGAACCTATTCCCAAGGTAAGCAATGGTATGGTGATGGTTAGCACAATGACAACGAAAGTGGTACTCGCTGATGAATGTGACTACACGCAAGAATTGAGATGCAACTCACGTGAACCGTATGCAAAATGATGTAGATGTATGAATGAATGCACAATGTCCCTTTGTTCACTCTACAATGATAGTAATGGTGCCGTCTGTGATGAGCACGTGGTTTCACAAAACCGACCGTAAAATATTAACTGATGTATGAAAATTATACATAATTACATTGCTGAATAATACCAATATACCTTGTCATGACTGACAATTAAAAACACTGAATAATCTTCATCGACTTGCGGGTGACTGCCGATTACAAAGTCCTTAGCCACGTGACATGAATAAAGTGCACACGTGGTTTTAAATTAAAGTACCATTTATGGTACTGATGATTACGTAAAGCGGAAAGGTACTTGCCGGAAAAATACTTGGCGAAAATGTGTACGAAAAATGATGATCCAGTGTATTTAATAACTATGGTAACCTACTTCAGTGAAACAATGATTGAACGTACACGGACAGCGTCTTACCTCGCCAGAAGCATGTGTCGAACTGCGCGGAGGAACAGGGCCGCTGATGGTTCATTGCCTATCGCCGTGGCGTTCACTTCTGGCGCCACACACATGAATGTTCACTACCATTCCAGAAATGGTATTTTAAATTAATTGTTACGTTAAATGTAGAAAAATGGCACAAAATGAATTATACATTGCAAAAACAAGTTACATGTTGACAAGAGGGCATTGAATCTCTTAAAATAAGTTAATTGTGGTTTAAATGTTCAAAATGTGTTGGCCAAACCTCAGAAAATTTCCGGGTGGCTGTTAATATGTCCGTTGTGACCACTTTGAAAAGAATAAATACTAGACATACACAATCAATGACCCTGTGGAAAATAATGCATGCAAAACACTAGAACACTAAATTAATAAAATATTTCAATAGTCTGTGGTCATGTACATGCTTATTCTTATGGATTTATGGCGACGTTATGGGCTTACTGCCCCTGCTGGCCCTTGGCTGGCGTCAAACTGGAATGGAGTGTCTGCTACAGATACAATTACAATTAAGAAATGTGTAGAAACTAAACACAAGTTAACAAAAGCAGGTAAATGAATACCATTATTGCGTGAAATAAAATAAAGCTAAGCTTCAACAAGAATAAATTAACTGTAATACTATAAACATATGACAATACAAAACACTATGTTCATCACTGAAGCATATTCAAGTAAGAAGTAAATAATTAACTTGGACCGAGGGTGAAACACATTCCAACGAGGTTTCAAGGTCAGATGAATACTCCAAAACCAAAATAACACTGACATATAACTGATCAGTTTGAAAAAACTGACTAATTACGGACAACAGCAAATAAACTTACTAGTATTGAAATTCTCCAGGAAACGAAATGTTAGCCTATTCATAAAATGAGACTACGTAGAAATCTTACCAGTTTCCATGTTACTTCTGGAGTTCACACGGTTATTGCCTGGTTTTCCTGTTCGTGTGACACCAAACAGTCTGTTGCGAGCCGGGATTATACTTTCGACAAGCCGATGATATATACCGCCAGTACTTCAGGTGAATCAGAGACTAGAAACAGAAACATACTGTGACAAAAGATGAAACTTTTTACATTGTGGCACAATACCTAGAGAAACTAACATATTCACTACTTAATCAGGCTGATACATCAAGAAAATTTAATAACATTACAATCTAATGAACAGGGAAAGGTATGTTAAACAGTCACACGTACGGGCTACAAACAATAGTAGAACCTTTTTTTTACACCTCTCCAGGGACCAGAAACTATTGTTGTAAAATGCAGGAAGGTGTTGACACAGGTGGGGTGTGGGTAGTCTGTTGGCAGGGTGCAGGGGTAGGGCGGCAGGATGCTTACCCTGGGAGACTGAACTGCCGCCGGGGTGACGTCCATCATCCCTCTCCCCACCTCGCCGTGATGTGCAGTGTGGCAAACTAATGCTCCACTGGAGGCGGTGTTTCTGCAGCAGCAGAAGCCGAAGGAGGATGGGACGATGATGCAACAAAAGCATGACCGTTGAGGGGTGTGCCACGTCGGGTGGCAGCGGAGACTTCCTTTTAAATCCAGTACACCCCTGTCTCAGGATCCCAAACGTCCAGTACCTTCTGTACAAGTTTGCAAACTCCTGCCTGGCCTTCAGTTTCCTTCCTGACCACTTAGGCATAGCCTGACTACGGCTCAGATAAGCAATGAATGGGCAGTATTGTAGAGAGGATGGCAATGACCGGAATCCCCTAGGATCACTGGTATGGCGTAAAAAGCCGTGGCTCGGCGGAACTATTGTTGGTGCTGGGTACACAGACTCGTAGAAACGATGGAAGTGCACCTCTGCACGCCCTTAAGCCTGTTTTCAACTCTCGATGTCAAAAGGCAAAAACCAGTCACTGCTCGGGAAGTGCATAGTGGATGTGGCGCCTCCAGAGAGTGTTATGAAAACCAGGAAGGTGTGCGGCTTACGCCTCCTCCTAGGTGTCAAAATTCTTAAGGCAGACAGTAAACCAAAGAGTAAGGTTTAGAAATGAACATAGTTTATTGGCATAAGCCAACAATAGGGAAACACCTTGTGCCTAAAAGTCTGTTGTAAAAACAAGCTGTAATGGAAATTGCGATCTGACTAACAGCTGGCTGCGAAGGGCACTCATTTGCCGTGAGGGGTGCTTCTAGAAGAGGTCCGGTGTTTGCTGGTCTTCCAAGGTGAGCTGCAGGTGAGTTGCAATAGAAATTGCGGACTGGTTTTCGAGGGCTCGTGCTCCCTCTTATAGGCCTTCTTCGGGGCGATCTTCTGTGATTAGCCAGTTGCTCGCCTATGAGACAGTGTGGGCGCGAGGGGTGGGTCCTCCCTCTCCTGTTATTGTCTTCCTCTGCGCTGTTGGTGGCGTGCTTGCAGGCTGGTGGTAAGAGTCACGTAGAAAAATTAATTAATTTATTCATTTATTAATTGTTACACAAAAGATTCCTAAGGGCAATTGCCCTATAGTGGAACAGTACATGCAAAAGGCGACATAATATAACACAATATATTAAAAAATCCTTGCCATCGGTTCGGGAAGCGAAAGGATAACACGGAAGGGTTTGGAAGGTTTTTAAATATACTTGGCATCAGGGTAGAGTGCACTGACGTGTGCTAGGATAGTTAGGGTTGACGGGATTAACATAAGCAGTAAGATCATGGAACGGGCAGGATGAGGCGGCGACTTCATAGCACTGGAAGCTGTGAGCATGCGTCAAACCCCCTTGCTCGAGCAGCAGATGCCTCGTCCGGATTGTGCTGCTCCATGTTCTTCAGGTGTAGATACTTGAAGTTCCCTCTCTCTGGTATCAACAATGCCGTCTCTTTGCCCATCCTCTTGCTCTTGGTGATGAACCCCAGCCTAGGATGCAAATAGGATGTCCTGTATTGAAGTATCGAACTCTCCGAGGCAAAGCTAGCTATCCTTGGGGAAGGAGGTTCAACTAAAATAAAGCCATAACTAGTGCTCTATACAGGTTGACAAACTTTACTTGTTGTTGGCATTACTTACAATAGGTAGGCACAAAAGTCGGGTGATACACTCGTTAAATAAAATCTGCAAATCAAAACACAACTAAGGTTAGACTCTGGTCAAAAATCATACAACACATATCCACACTGTTATATACGTTTTACAAACTGCAGCACTTCGTCCCGTTCTAAGAGGTATCCCTCATGTCCATAGTCTTCGCATTTTACGGACATGTATTGTTGCTGCGTCTGAGAAATTGACTAAAATACAATCATATTTAACATGGTATGAACAAACACAGTATTTACAGGTATTTTTACTGGTTTACTTACATCTTTCACAAGTGGTTAAAGAGTAGTCTGCTCCTACATTTAATGGTTACCTCTCGTATTTAGCAGGGGTACTAAGGAGGTGTCGGGGTCAATTCCCAGGAAACACTACTCAACTGAACTGCTGCCAGCTTACTGTGGTAAGAAAAAAATTAACACATTAAGAAATGCTGAAATGACTCCATTTCTGCTAGACAATCAACATAGTTATTCCTACATAACTGCTCACTTGCACTTGTCCTCGTCAGAGTAATGGTACACGACGCCTATCCTGGCTTGTGCTTGTTGCACTACTGGGGAGGAATCTTGGGGGCAGATACTACAATACAACACAACAATACAGGTAAATTTACTTGGTTCACAACCTAACTGACATTACTGAAGAGTCTGCTACTCCAATAACCTTGTAAAGCTCAACGCTAATTTTGTATTATGGTCCAAGATGAGGTGTCGAGTTCAATTCCCTTTTTAGCTCCTCAACTGGACTGTAGCCAGCATATTGTTGCCAGAAAAAGAGACATGAGCATAAACAAAAACTTCACATTTCTCTTGCTTTACAACAATAGAAAATACTGCTTACAGAACAATGTGGTATAGACCGTTCGGTATAAAGCGAGCACTAAAATTTTAACATTTGAAAATTATCACTAGCCGTTAACAGCATACAATTCTACATTAACTTACTGCTTGTATGGTTGGCAGCGAAATTACGTTATACAGTTCCGGGTGTTTCCCTATTTAAATACAACAATACAGAAACAAAATCAACCGAAGTCGACATAGATATATTTAATATAATTAATAAACTTTTTTTAATTATAAACTGTATCCATTCACACTGAGGGCACAATTTATCTTACATGCGCAAACACTAACTGACATGACCAGAGAGGTTAGACACATCCTGTCATTAGCCGTTACGTGCGGAAAGATACAAATTATTTGAAAATATAACTTGAGCAGGGCTTTTTTGAGTGCTCACTTTATCCCGAACTGCCTATAACGTAGTACTTTCTTCATTCTGGTATCCACAGGGATGCGGCACGGAGATTACTCTGCTTCCAAACTTAACACTAGGGTACACACAACGAGGCTAACCTACCCGTCGCACTGGTTGGGTACTCTCTGGCGTAGCACTCGCATGGATACACTCAGCAGACTGGATGACGGTACAGCGAACGACTGCAGCATCCGCCATCAGCAACAGTGTGTCATTGAGCGGGTACAAAAGACACTAGGTGTTTTGCACAGTGTGTCTGCTGGGCTGGCAGTGTCGAAGTTATCTGCAGTGGTTTACGCCACGAGGTCTCTTGGTATCGTGCAGTTGGTTGCCCTGGTAACCCTTGGCAACTCCTCCACGACTGGATACATTGTGGAGGCATAACATATTCCTCTCAGCCAGGGGAGAGCAGGGAGCGTTGTTAGGTGGCGGCGTCTGAGCGGGCGGCGTTGTAGGCATGGTTGCGGTGTTCTCCTGGTCTGGACTGGCCAGCCGGGAGCAGGGTGGATGCGGTTCAGTGAAGAGTGGGGCGGCTTCCTGTGTGTGCCGGGGCCCTAAGAGCAGAGGGGAGTCAGATCGTTGATCCGAGTCTGTCACTTGGCTGCTCATCTGATGGAGGGGTGTGTAAGCATGGGTTACAAAGCTTCTGCCTGCTGTCTGTGTCGAGGAAGCTGCATGCTTACTCCCTCTTGATCTGTGAACGGAGTTGTGTTTTCGTTGTTCGAGCTGGGAAACCTAGGTGAGGCTGGGGCTGGTTTTGTGTCAGTGATGCTCACTTCGCTTATTTTCCCCATTCATCCTGCACCCAAAGAGTACGGCCCTTCCCACTTAGGGTAAAACCCTGCATGAAAATGAACGGCTTTGTTGCTAAGCGGGTTGCTGCGTGTATACATGTAATCACTCTCAGTGGCCTGTGCGGGCCTGGAGTTGGATTTGGGCGCTTTTTTCTGCAGGTAGCATTATTGATTTTCACTTGCCTTTTTCTTCCGGCTCATTGGCACTCTTGCCAACTTCTTCTGCGGTGGGGATGTCTGTGGGTTTCTCTTCCCATTCCCACGGGCGTGAGATAATTTGTCGAAACAGTAAATCAATAGGGGCCGCCCCGGTTGCGTCATTACAACGGCGGTGAAGAGTGAACAGGATCTCAGGGATACATTACTTGACACAGCTGCTTGACGTCTCCAAAACTAGGGCCCGCAGTTGGTGCCAAATCACTTGGCACAGGTGGGGTGCAGGTACTCTGTTGGCAAGGGCGCAAGGGTAGGACCATCAAGCGGCCGCGCCCATTATGGACACCTGGCCATCCGAGCACGGTGCACGCAGGGTGACAGAGCTGCTTCTGGGGTGAAGTCCGCCATCTCTCTTGTCGGACTCGCCCCACCTCGCACTGATTGCAGCGTAACACTGGAGAATGTCTTTCTATAGCATGTGTAACCGGAGTAGGATGGGAGGATGATGCAACAATGGAGGTGTTGAACCCCGCACAGGAGAGCATGTAGGTGCTGAGGTATGGAGTTGCGTCGGAGGGTGGGCAATGGGTGAGGATGGGGTTGAGACGGGAGCTGAGGTGAAGGAAGGGGTGTAAAGGAAAGCAGCCCCCCTGGGTGACTGCAAAGCCAGCCGAAATATAGTGTGGCAGTTGAGGTGAGTACCATGTTGGGTGGCAGCGGAGACTTCCCTTTGAATCCAGTACACTCCTGTCTCATGTTCCCTACCTCTAGTGCCCTCTGAACAAGCTTTGCAAACTCCTGCTTGGCCTTCAGCTTCCTTCCTGACCACTTAGCATAGCCTGACTACGGCTCAGTTAAGCACCGAATGGGCAGTATTGTTGAGAGGATGGCGATGATCGGAATCTCGTACGATCGCCAGTATGGCGTAAAAAGCCGTGGCTCATGCGGAACCATTGTTGGTGCTGCGTAGGCAGACTTGTAGAGGAGCGATGGAAGTGCGCCTCAGCACGTCCTCAAGCCCGTTTTCAACTCTCCCAGTCAAAAGGCAAAAACCAGTCACTGCTCGGGAAGTGCATAGTGGATGTGTCGCCTCCAGAGAGTGTTATGAAAACCTGGGAGCTGCGCAGCTTACGCCTCCTCTTAGATGTCAGAATTCTTAAGGCGGACTGTAAACCAAACTTCCGGGGCGATCAGATTTCTTCTGGAAAGAGTCTGGTGGTTGCTGGCAAGTTGCAATAAAAATCACAAACTGGTCTTCGGGAGCGCATGCTCTGTCTTATATACCTTCTTCGGGGCTGTCTGTGACGATTGACTGGCTGCTCACCTAATGAGAGATGGCACGAGCACAAGGGGTGGGTCTTCCCTCTACTATGTCTTCCTCTGCGCTGCAGGTAGCGTGCTTGCAGGCGGCCAGACATTTTATAAAAAAATTTATATTCTAAAATCCTTGCTCTCGTTTCGGGGAGCGAAAGGATAACTAGGGAACGGTTTGAAAGGTTTTTAAATATTTTTGGCATCAGGGTAGAGTGCACTGACGTGTGCAGGGATAGTTAGGGTTGATGGAATGAACGTAAGGGATAAGAATATGGAACAGGCAGAATAAGGCGGCAGCTTCACAGCACTGGACGATGTGAGCATACGTTAGTGTAAAAAGACAGTAATTTCTAATGTAAAAGCAGCAAATGGAACCACAAAAATTAGGTGCAAAATGTAACAACAAGGGGTGTAAAAAATGGGTTCTTACTGTAGCTATGTAATTATGTGGTGGCCATGCATGCACTACAGGAACTACGCTGTGTACCAAATTTAAACCACTTGACATAATGCCTAGGTAAACAAATGACAAACTAAACAGATCACGTTGGTAGGGTGTGTAGCATTGTTTATAGTCAAGTAATCTATTCAATTTTGTACAGAGTACAGAAAAGTGTTCAGACATGACAACGAAGCATTTCAGTGCCAAACAATAATACTACCATTAATTATAAGTAATACAACAATTCATGTTCACTATTTAATACTCTTGATATGCAAAAAATTAACTAAACAGATAGTAAAAAACATATATAGAGTACTGACTGTGGATGTTAGGTGCATTGGTTCAATGTAAAAAGCAAGTGTTTAATACAGCTGGTTTTTCCTTTTACTTTTCATAAGTGATACCTAGTTATTATTGCTGATTATCACACATTAATGGAGAAGTATTATTTACAGTATACATATGTTTCACTATACCGACCATACATTGTTCATAACCTCTACTTGTCTTATGTCTTTGTTCATCCATATACTGACCTGAAAAGTATAAAATAATTTATCCTAGCCCGATACGTGTCTACAGGGTTGCCATGTTAAGAAATTATGCATGAAAATACTGTACTTAGCAAAATGTATACACGTAGACCTACACATTATGTTCCTTTTCTGCCTATTCATGACATGACTTCCAATCACAAGGCTCTATTCCTCTTGTAAGTGTCCTTTCTGCACAGCTAAATGTACCTAGTATTCAAATATATTTAGCAGCTGACATTCCTGGGGCTATAGAAAATACATTCACAACATCTGGGTTTTCTTTGCTGCATAATGGTTGGCTGGGAAAATTTTGTTGCAAGCAAGCCAGTTGACGAGATGTTAAATTAAGCTACGGAAGTTTAGTTGGAAGGAAAAGAGAAAAAGCACTTGGAAATTCATAAGTACGTGTCCCGGCTAGTTGATATTGTCCATATATTGGTTAAAGGAGGAAAACTCCTACAAGGACAAAACGAGCGATGAGAGTGACGAGGTCTTTTTCTAGAAATTGTTGGCTTTCTGCAGAAGTATGATCCTTTTTTTAAAGTTATGTATAAAATGCTCCTAAAAACTGTACTTATCTCAGCAACCAAATTCAAAACGGTATTTTAGCATCCCTTAGTGCAGTTATACTATGAACTATTAGTGATGAAATCAAAGGGCAGTCCTTTGCAGTTATTGCCAATTAAACATCTGATGTAAGCCACCACGAGCAACTGGCAGTCGTGTTTCACTACATATCTAAAGGAGATAAATACCCTGTCGAGAGATTGGTGTTCTTACAGCGTCTGATGTGGAAGACATATTTAATGCAATAAACAGTGTATTAACTGAAGTTGGCGTGCTGTGGAAAGATGTAGATTGTGTTTGTTTCGATGGTGTGTCAGCAATGGCAGGTGAATTTATTGGTGTACAAGCAAGGCGCAAAGAAGTAAATGCATCGATAATGTATGTGCATTGTTATGCACATTGTCTGAATCTTGCCTTGGTATGTGCCTGCACAAGTCACAAAGAAAATCCAATTACATATGAATTCTTCGGAATAGTTAAGCTCATATTCAGTTATATTGAAGGTAGTCCAAAAAGGCATGCTGTCTACAAGGATACAGTGAAACAAACTACTTCCAAACTAAGGACACTGAAATCCCTTTCAGATATTCATTGGGCCTGCCGTTCAGAAGCAGTGTCATTCACGCTCATTCGAGTGACACTGTAAAGGCCATCGATGAGTGTACAGAATATTGTTTCCATTCAGATCTTTGGGCTAAAGGCAACTGCATTTTAAGGCAAGTAAAGTCTTTTAATCTTATAGTGTATTTGCAAATCATGCAATCCATCCTTCAGCTTGTGGTAAAAGTGAGAAAAAGCTCTGCAAAACCCTAAAACAGATCATTGCCAAGCAGCTGAAGATGTTGAAAACATGGCCCATACTTTGGTATAAATGAGATATACATAATTTCAGGATATTTTCACCTGAATGACGGAAATATGTAACACATTTGATGTTCAAATTCCTGCAGTTCGGAAAAAAAAAAAGTTTGTCCTTTTAGAACACAGTGATCACTCATACTCTTCTACTGAAGCTGAAGCAAAAAGGAAGAGATGACACTTAACATTTCATCCCGTTTTGGACAGCCTAGTACAAGGTCTTAACCTTACATTTGGACAACTAAGAAAATTATCTCTGCCACAGGAAAACAAATGACATTGAAATTTGGGCCCTTACAAGGTAAAAGTAACAACTATGAAGTTCTCTAAAAACAGATTAGTGTGAATGCTACTGAACTAGAAGCAGAACTGAAGTTTTTGCAGACGGTTGATGAAGCTGCAAACATTCCATCTAAAGCTGTTACTGGTTGCATTGAGTGACTATCAAAGTATCAGCGAGGTTCTATCTACCAACATATTACTGCAGTATTTAATACATGTTCAACAATGCCTGTAACTAGTTGCATAAGTTAAGGATCTTTTTCAAAGCTTAGTATCATAAAAACAAAGTTTAAATCTACAGTGTGTCAGGAATACTTGCAAAACTTAATGATTCCATTTGTAGTGTAAAACCTAGCCGCATGTTTTAGTGTGTTATATTGAGTATAATGATGTGTGTGTTGTGTGGCATGAACACTCTGTGATAAATGTGCCTGAAAAGCACACAGGAACCCTTAATAGTTTTATCTGGATAATATTCATCAGACATATTTGGTACCACCAAGTAATAGGGAAAATTCCTATTTTTTATTATAATTGTATTTAAAAATGTGTTTAATTTAATGAACAACGGTACCATACTTTCTTTATTTGCATCTGTGTAACTCGAGAAAAACCTAAATAAACAGTCTGTTTTGCGCAGCAAAAACGTGAACCGCTATGTTGATGTCCCTGTAACGTCACAATACTGTACATTTTAATGTATGTAACACACAAACGGCAGCAACATACGTTCAAGTCGTGAAATTGTGTTAAATAAAGTAGTTTATGCGGTAAAATCTAGTATGTCTCGAACTTCGAAGAGCACAAATGTGGATAGTAGTTCGTTAGCGCAGCAATAAAAACTTTAGCGCAGTCTGATAAATCAAGGCCTACTGCATGGTTTAAGCTTCTAGAAGAGACCTAATAGTCGGCTATTAACTGCTAAAATAAAGTTTACGTATGTAATGTTGTATTGTATACAACATGACACGGTTTAGCATAAAATAAATAACTACTCAAGTTAAAAATTGCAGTCAATAGCTTGCAGTTTGCGACAAAATCCCTGCAGCTATAGTGTTTTGGCTGTTCCACTGGCTGTGGCAACGTCATTAGTGAACAGGCAAATTCAAGGCACCCGTGATTGGCAGATAATTCATGGGGTGGGCAGGGTCTTGCAAAACTTGCCCCGAGATGGCAGCACAGCTATTTCAATGCTGTTAACAGGAAACATAAAAATTACTGAAAGAAAAAATTTTAATTACTTGTTAGTTGTATTAAAATAATTTATCTGCTATATAATTTTACCAACTCGCGCAACCAGAATGTTCGATTACCAGTCTGTGCCAGGTTTGTTTAAACGCATTCCAAATATTAGTTCGATTGTTTCACTAGTTTTACGCATGTGAACATTGTTCTGCTGACCTTTCAAACCTAAACTTATGATTATATACCGGATCTGAAACACTAAAATGAATTCGTAGTAAGTTATTATCACTCTGGAATTTAAATTAAATTAACATAAACTCAAACATGTAACTAAAACATTACAATGTGTGGGAGCTACTAATAGGCCTACATTGCTGTCTTCACGCCTTTAAAATCAACACAAGTAAACTATATTTTCGATGTTAACTAAGAAATCTACATCCATGCGTGCCCAAACAACGGGCAAATTCCTAGAATTAACTTATATATAACCGGGTTCGCTAAACTTTATTAGTTTTTTAAGCCTGTGAAAAATTCCAATACACACAATAGTGCCTGGCATGTGGTGGCTAACCAAAATAAGTAACACTACGTCATAAATGATTGTGTTAGCCAATAAGAATGTGTTTTCAATGTTTGTGGCGGCGTTCGAAAATATGGAATTTTAAAGCTGAATAATTCCAAAATTACAATGTTCACAGAGCTATTGCTTTGCCTCGCTGCATTTAGTGCCTAAATAATTCGGAAGAATCAGGTAATTATTAAAAACGTTTTCTAGGAATTTTCCCTATTACTAGTAGAGGTGTATTTAAGGGGAGGGCACGTGCCCCCCTTCCCGACCGCAACATAACTTCCACCAATAATGATTCTGTACTCGTTTGAACTCACATATATTAGCTGGTGTGTAAAATCACGCAATAGCATTGTATTTGCTGGAAAGAAGAAAACAGTACCCACTACAATAAAACATACTCAGTGTAAGAAATACTGGAAGATTGGAATGCAAGAACCCTTAAAATTGCTTCTGTGAGGCATGAGTCTTGACCACCTACCAGGCTACCAGGTTCCAGAACAAGGGACGAAACGAGACAAGCGGCTGTACCCATACTACCAGGCTCGAGTCGGTCTTCACTTATGAAAAAGGCAATCTACACAATTACATAACAAAGAAATTAACATGAAGAGATCAAACTCAAATCGGAATGAGCAAAGTGTCGACCAATTAAGCATCTTACAAAATTTTTACCCATTAAAGTAAAACTCAATTTGATCCAAGCCTTAAATTTTACCTATTTTTTATTACTGTAACGTGGTCTATAGTAACATCATAGAATATTTAAGGCTTCATCTAAGGCACTTGCAAAACACATGTATCCAAGTATTCTATAACCTCAAGTCTAGAGACCATGATCTATAGCAAAACAAATTGGCTGAAACTCTCGCCAAGGTGTAATCTGCTGCACAAAACCCTGCCCAAAGCTACTCCAAAATATTTACGTTATCACTTCTCTAACATGCATTCCTTGCATAATATTAACACCCACTCAAAAATGGTAATATTCTCCAGATCCCTCTATATAAAAAAAAACTATGTTCTGAATCATTTTCTACGACCACCTCGGGCCTCTAGAACGGCTCCCGCAGGGACTGAGAAATATACAGAGCTCAAACATATTTCAAAAAAAGTCAAGGACCACGTACTCTCACAACTGTAATAGAGATAGGAACTTACCAGTTCACAATTTTAATGTGATATAACATTTTAACAAAAATCCTAATTTACTGCAAATTAATTCATTTAGCCGTAATAACATTACAAAATTTTTTGCTTTCAACTGCAGGGTGTCCACTGATATTCGGTTTTGGAATTCCCTGACTTTTCCCTGTTTTCCAGTTAATATCTGTTAATTTTCCCTAACCTATTATCAGCAAAACTGGTACTTTTTAAGACCTGCATCGGCCAAATGGCTAATGTGATTGCTTCACAGTAACCGGTCACTCCTGTATTTTGCTTGTGAAAATAGTGCTGGGACTTTGGTGGGATTTCTCAAGGATATTTCTTATCATAATCCTGGTTAATCCCAATCTTAATTCTGGTTATTCCCAATTTCCTTCACCCTCATCGATGCTCAAAATCCAAAATGTTACATGCTGCCCTAATTTCTGGGCTGAATTGGCATCTTTGATTCCATAATTTTACATCAACACAGCACATTTGAAATAAATAGCTTTAATGGAACAAAATTAAAAGGATTGGATACATGCATTTGAATCACAGACTACATACTACGCGACTCACTATGTTGAATAAAATAAGAAAAACAATTTTATATCAAAAAAATTAAATCAGGTTTCCCAGCAGTGAATATAATCAGAAGCCCTTACAAATTGATTTACTGCGATAACTAAATTATAATAATTTAATTATTCAATACTACAGAAATGTTTATTCTGGGCTGTTTTGTATACTTTTTCCCTGACCCAAATGAAAATTCCCTGATATTTCCCCGACTTTTCCCTGTAAGATGAAATTCCCTGACCTTTCCTTGTTTTCCAGGTTTTTCCTGTCGGTGGACATCCTGGTATTAGTACATTAATAAGTTAAGTATTAATTTCTTTGCCACCTTGGCTAACTGCAAAAATCTCTTACAAGGTATTAAAACAATAGCTATTTATAGAGCCAGTGATTTTTGGTGAAAATAATTCTGCAACAACTGGTTTCAATGCCTTATGTGCACACCTGCAACTCTGGTTCGTGATTGTTGACGGAATATAGTAAGGCAGAGGAGTGGCTCATTTGACTGCACCAACCATAACAATGTTACTGCGACACCACACGTCTGTGATTTGCGGGTAGGACCCCGAGACGGCGGAAGTTAAAAACTTCCAATCAGTGACCATGAAGCAAAGAAACAGATGTGCACGTAAGGCACTGAAACAAATTGTTGCAGAATTATTTTCACCAAGAATCACTGGCTCTAGCCATTCAGCAATCTTGTATTAAAGTTTCACTATGCAGTAACTACACTACTTTTATATACTTCTTTAATCTTTATGTCAGACGTAAAGAGTGTGCAATATTAAGACTTTTTTTTTATCTAGACAGATCAGAATGCTGTTATATATTGTTACCTTTTATCAAGTTTATTTTTTTCATTACTGTTAATACTCCATATTATACTTTTAATTTATATTATTGTTGTGATGGTACTACACTAATGATATACTCAATATCAAATGTCAATCACAGTATTACATATATGATCAATGTGTGACATGATCCAACCCCATCATAATTTAATAAAATCATTAAATCTAAGTATAATTTAATTACAATTATTATTATATGTATAATAATTATAATTATTAAATCTAATGGACATAATTTTTTACACAAAACTGTCCTGTGCTTGATTCATTGTTTGTAAGAAATTGTGTAAAATGTAATTCACCCAGTAAGACTTATGTAGTATTTATGTACATGGTACAGTAGAAGAAAAGGCGTTAACACTTTAACTGCGCCACGAATAAAGACCAAATTAAATTTAATTAAAAACAACTAAGATAACACCATTCTTCGGAAAGAAGAAACAAAATTCAGGTTAAGTCACTTTCATTTCATATTTTTGGCCAACAATAACAAGTGATTTTGTTTACATGAATGACGACTTATAAAATATTTTTCTCAAATATAGCTTGCAGCTCTTTCCAGCTGGATGACTAAATTAATAAACTACCAAAATAATTCTGCTAACAGTAAAAGTAAACGGAGTTAATTTATATTTAGAATAAACTTATGTAAATGATCAACTTATAAAAACAAATAATCATGCTTATTTAACTAAAATTTAGCGGTAATTTTGTGTGTCCTTTAACATAATTTTCAATGTCTTAATTTAGTTATTTTAATACAATTTTATGTCTTGGTGTCTGTGTTCACAAAAATTTGTAACTATTTTCAAGAAAGTTTGCAAAAATAATTAAATTCAGCAATGTAAGAAATGTGAAATATTAAAGTCTACAAATCAATAAGTGAAAATCTGCTACGATTTAATTTTCTGTTCAAGAAGTATATTGTGCAGCAATACTATACAATCAAGGAGAAGCTGCCTAAAATAATTTTAGCAATGTTGCAGGTCACATCGCATGTGAAAGTAAGATATGAACCTGGCATGGTAAATTTTAAAAATCACATGTATCGAAAATATGAAAAATTTACAAAATCCTGCAAGGAGGCAAGGAGTTTCAAAACAAACATTGTTTAAAACTCAACTTTTTACCAACTATGTATTCATTATTTAGAGTCTGAAAATGCTTCAACCGCACCAATTTGCACACTCTAAATCCAAATTTTACGGGGGTGAACCCCCGGAGCCCCAGCCATAATATGGAGTAACAGTGAATACTATACCTTAAATTATTAATATTGTGTGCCCCTCCCTTAAAGACGTTCTAAATACACCACTGATTACTAGTGCTTTCATCTTCATAAGAACAATAATCTAACATAAACAGATTAAGCAAAACAAATATTTTTTTTGTCCAAATAATTTAAATGATAAGAAAATATTAATTCAGAAAAGAGATGCTGACCTAAACCGAAAATTACTGTAAGCTAGTACATCCTTAACATTTTGCATTTTAGGCCACAATAAATAAAATATTACTTGAAAATAAATTAAGGTATTCTAACATGATTTCAGGAGAAATTACCCTGTGTAATTCAACTACAATTAACATAATTTTAAGGGTTCAAATGCAGAGTTCTAGTTAAGTGTGTTTCTACAATTTAAATACTAAAAAAAAAAAAAAATAATAATTCTTTAGTAAATCTCTAGTCTTGTACAAAACACTAAATAAATATTTTAAAATGCCCGCGACTAGTCGCTATCTTTTTCTGAGCGGTAGGCTTGAGAGTCTAGACAAAACTAGACAAGTGGGTCAAAAGTCCTAATAAATACGAAAATCATAGTTTATCCTCAAAATTAAATTAATTTCCAACTTAATCCAAATATTAATTTAGCTTAAAAAATGCAAAGTCAAAGTGCCTGGTGCAGTAAAACAGAACGGCATCATACCAATCACATTTCTTTTGGAAATGGTGTCACCAAACCGCTGACGCTTCCATCTTTAAATCTTGCACACTTACAAATATAATTACATTTCGGTCTCGTTGACTCTTCTTAAATATCTATGGACACCCTAACTTTACTTGGCCGTCCAAAAACTATATAAAACAATTACGGTAGCACTATATTTCGGTGCTAGCGAGAAGGGAATAGAAAAATATGCCATATCGGAATTATCACTACGTCAAGACTCTTCTTATCTCTAGACAATGCCCCCTCTCACTGGCGACTATTCCTCAAGCCTTCATGTCGTCGCCAACACAGACTTAAGGAGCCCGCCTCATGACATGTGTTTGTGTGAGTGAGGTATGGTGCTAAGGGCGACGTCGTATGGGCCATACAATGGTGTGTCGCTTCTACACTCACGAAATCACTTTACTAAAGTCACATGCACTACCCTTAAGTGGTTTCACATGTATTCGGCTAGTATATTTTCAGCTATAGCAGCCTGAAAACCCCGTTTTAACCCATTCTGATGTGCCCTAACAGGGGATTTCTAATGCATGTGTTGTCTTGAAAGTACTTAAGGGCAGTCGTCTGAAGTGTGTGTTCTTTTCGAAGAGAAACGGTGTGAACACACGTGTATTACTTTCGGTGTAAAACTATTTCTTTAAACACGTTGCAGTGTGATTTTCTGGCAACGAGGCGGGCCCCTTAAGGGTAGGAGAAATATTACAAATGAAAATAAAACAAAAATAAAATAAAACTAATATTTTAAATATGAGTCATAAAATTTCGGAAAAAAATTATGAATAAATAATGTTAAGTAACTAACTACTAGGTAGGGGTGTTCATTAACTGATCCTATACATTCCCAAGAGAAATTAAACTTGCAAGACATTAAAATAAAACATAGGAAAATTTTAAGTCATTCAAGTTAACATGAAAGAAATAAAGAAAAGATTAGTTATATCCAATAAATATTCATACTATTAAAATAATCTATCCTTTATATAGCCAAATGCTATAGTGGGCAAACTCAGATACTGTCATCGACGAATTCAAAAATATTGTTCCATTTTGTCACCGGATGGCCTCTTAGTATTACAGAATCTTATCTTTAGCAGATTTCTCTGAGAATTTTAACTTGGACTTGTAAACGAGTATTCAAATGGGTTTCTGAATAATATTGTATGCATGTGTCCTACAACTAAAAATCTATTTCCTTCTCTTAAGGGCGTTGGACCCGTAAAAATTCAAAATTTTATATTTGTGCCAAACACTGTTCAACTTTTGCACATCAGATAACGTGTCAATTCCCCAAATAAAAAAAAATTAGGTCCCATAGTTTTTGCACAATCGCTCATCAAAGTCTCAAAATAGCCATTGCGGTGTAGCCAAAATAAAAAAAAGTAACTAACGAATAAATTCAAAATTACAGGAACTGATAGTTAGTGGACCAATGCATTTTACGACATGGTTGACAAAAGTTAGTTTTGAAAATGTCAGAAGTAGCCAAAAGTCAAAGTTATGCAAAAATTTACTCATTTTCATTAATTTTTTAAAAATACAAAAAGTTGTCGCTTTCTGTTCACAAAAGTGTCTTGAAGTAGATAACATCATTAAGAATCAATATGAATTATCTTGTTTCTGTAAGTTAATTATTTTTTATTATTTTGGCTACACCGCAACTGCCATTTTGTGACTTTGATAGGTCATAATGCTATAACTATGGGACCTAATCTTTTTTATTTGGGGAAATGACATGTTATCTAATGTGTAAAAGTTGAACAGTGTTTGGCACAAATAAAAAATTTTGAATTTTTACGGGTCCAACGTTCTTAAATATGCAAATAAGTTAGGCTTGGTAGATTAGTTAAATTAAGTTGAAACATTTTTATTATTCTTATAACTGTTATGTCATTAATATGAACATTTTTTCTTCATTTCTTTCTCATAAAGGCTACTGGTGTAATATATTTTGTGTTACAAGTTTATGATCTTTTTTTAATTTTAATATTGGAATATTTCAGATGTTCACCTGTGTAGTTATACACAAATATTATAACACTCTCTGTAACTACAGCAGAAATGTTAAGTAATCTAACCAAATTTGGTAATTTTATAGCAAGTTACGTTAACAGTAATCAGTGATGTTGAATTTCAAAACATTGAATCCAGTTTTACATGCCACCAACAAAAATATATTTACCACCAGTTGAATTTAAAACTTAAAGAAAATAAGTTTGTCCATTTACAGTGGGGTTGCTTTGGAAAATACTAGTTTAGTTATAGTACTAAAATGGAAAAACAAGAACTTTATAAATATTCTTACTACTAAACTGTTAAAAAATTATACTTAGGATTTTTCTTACTCAGTAAATCATAATAAGGTAGACATGACAATTTCTCTTCTTTCGCCCACTTGAGGATGAAGAAGAGGTAGGTATATTGTGAAATGTTATATGAGTTTTATAAAGTGCACCAGCAGAGATCATCTGTGCTTTATTTCTCCCTTTTACCAGCTAATAACACAATTACCACTGCCCATACATAAAAAAACAAAGACTACATAGTACAAAGATATACAACTCTTGTGTAAATAGTTAACAGAATTCAGCACCTCACATTTATGTCCTTCATGCCCAACATTAAGAAGTCTACAGAGTTTATAATTCCATTTTAAGAGTTTGATCTGCTGTCAGGATGTCAAACGTCATCACTCAAATTGAATTCATCTGATCATCAGGACTTTGATAAGTAATGGAACAATTTTTATTACTTAAACATGAAACCTACAGTCAGCAAGATAGTGGCTGTGGTGATAGTGGCAGCATTCCACTTGAATGTTGGTGTTTGAGAATGTTCCAGACACAACTTCCCAGATATCTTCTCTGGAAATTAACAACTATAAAAATGTTTCTTCTTAAAACACTGACAAGCCTGGTACCAAAAACTCTGTTCAATTTGTAGAATTTAATGTGTCAGCAGAATTAATGCAATTTGGGGTGAAAAGAAATTTACAATCCAGACATCAAATAAAACATCTTAAAGCTCTTCAAACATTTTTGAGTTGCACAACACTTTTAAAGATTGCTATTGATACAGTCATTTTGGATAACTGTACCATTTTGGGGTAACATTCTACCAGCCATTTTCTTTACTAACTGGCTTTGTGGCCTTCAACCATTAAAATGATTAACATTTATTTATCAAGATCACAACACTATTCATATAACATTTGATCCCTTATTTGAAGTTAAACTAGGCTGGTGGACCAATTTACCCAAAAATCACTATTGTTTCCATAAACTAAACAGACAAATAGTGTTGAGCTAATACTGATACAACAAAACAATACATCAGTGTGATAGTGATTCGTGCCGTAAGTTGTAATTTACAGTACAGTGGAGCATCCTGTATCAATAATTCTGTTATCCTAAACTTCTACTATCCGTACGTAATCTGAGGTGCGGAAAAAACATGGAGCCTAGCAGAAGATTAAATTCCATTTGTCAGCACCGGCACCGTTTCCGCTCAGTCTAGGTGATGCATCCAGAAATAACACTCCACAATAATGCTTGACAAGGGTTCTGGGGTAGCAAAGTGTTTGTATCTGTTAGTCTCTCTTAAAATGTGCTAGCTGTGCAGTATGTGACTATCTACAGATAATGTTACCAAACATAAATTTGCTGGCAAGGCAGTGGAATCGGAGTTTTGGCAATTTTGTGTGGAGTCGGAGTCACTAAAATATAGCAACTCCAACTCCAGATCTAACTGATAAATTTTATATTTACATTTTTACATTTTATGTTTAAACCCTAGTACTCAATTTTAAGAACCGCATACTTAAACAAGTTTAGGTTAACGTTAACTAGAATTAAAACGCCATAAAATTCTTTGAGATATTACAGTAATTATTAGAGCATTGTTCAAGTATTAATTTCTGAGAATAAGGAAGGTAGTTACTATGCAAAAATGTAAGAGGTTATTAAGTGAATTTGCAAGTATCTATTCACTCCATGATGATTAAATGTGTTCTGATGATACACTTTATACAATCTGCTTGTGTCACAATGTTAATGAGTCTGGTCTTGGACTAGTAGAGTCTGAGTCATTAGCTCTGGTTACCGTCTCCACAGCCCTGTTTCCTGGTGATGGCGACGAGTCAAGCTGCAGCACACACAAAACCCATGAAAGAGAATGTCAAGATACTAAAAGACTAGAAGCTATATCTTATGTTGTCAGCATAATTAACAACACAAACAGAAAAATAAGCACTGTAAATTTAATTCCAACTATGATGCAATGAAAGACTTGGAACACAGAAAAATAAAGCATTTAAAGGACGTTGCTCACCTATGTGCTCAAGGCTTAGAAGCGGAGTTATTAGGGCGACCTAGAAGTGCACATCAAATGCAACATAGCCACAAGCCAAGCACTGAACTAGCGTGTAAGATTCCCGCCGATCTATTTTTACTATGCGATACTTCAAATGGAGACCATATAATTTTATCGATGCTAAGTCTGTACCAAAGTTCAGAGCACTTTTCTTTATTGGAGGGTTTCAAAACAGTGTTTTTATAGGCAGTGCTGGTTTAACAATGACATTTTGCCCATGTTCGATGTTTATTTTGTTTTCGTACATTGGCATAATGGTCACTGGCGTAGTAGTTCCAATAAGAAACATATTTAAAGACATTAAAACACATTTAAAAAGTGTGCTGGGCAGCACCCTCAAAGAACAATGTTCATCTTGATGTGGTTCTCTTTCAACGGCTTCATGCGTGACGAAATGAAGGTGTTAGCATTGTTGTGGGGTGTTTTTCCCATGTACGAATTGGGAAAAACTTCGGGGATCTAGGGTCTACTAACAGTGGACAGTTCCATGAATCTGTGAACTTGGTGCCAGTGCTATGCTGCGCGAGTACTCTGTCAGAACTTTGACTCCGGCACGAGTTTGAACTTTCCCGCCACCGCCACGTACTTCGGCTATCCTCGGACAGCTTCAGTGATGCTCGTGCCCCTTCCTTGACTCTGCCGCCTTCCCCTTCTCCCATTGGCAAGCTCGGCCGGCTCACTCTCGGGGTGGGTCAGTATCACCTAATTGTTCCTCCGATGAGCATCGTCTCTCGGCCCTTTCGACGCTGTGACGGTCGTCGTGTCTCTGGTAAGTTAGCTTTTGAGATTCGTTAATGTTATTTTCCTTTGAAGTCTTTTGCACCTTCTGAGCTGTGATTCATGTGTTTACTTCTGGTTTTTCATTACCATTATGGTAAAGGGCATCACCGGGGAGTCGAAGGGACAGAGATGAACGACATGGTTTGTCCCGTTCAATGTGTGACGTTTGGTAGGGCCAACTCGTGTATTGTAACAGCCTTATGGACGTACTTGAACAATGCGTTTTTTTAAATAATCAGTTGTCATTGTTTTGTACGGATGTAGAAACGAAAACCTAAATTATACGCTTGAAATCAACCTGTATTTGTTTTGTTGTAATTTGGGAGAGGTACGGGGTCTCCTCGGGATTAGCCCAACTTGTTCCTGCATACTACCAAAGCACAGCATTTCCGGTTCAATGTTGATTTGACAGGCAAAGACATAGCGATTCTATTTTTTTATTTCCGGGACTTATCACAATCATTCACTGTGTGCTCCGTACGTACATGCACAATTGCAACGTGTGTCAGTAGTAAACCTGTGGCTGTACGTGTAATCTAAACTCTGCTTGAAAGAGTGGTGGACATTCCAAGGTCGTCATCCTATCAAAAGTACTCGTGTACAATTTTATGCAGCAGCTTCAAAATCAATGTTAATGCAGAATACACTGCCACCTCCAATTTTAAGTTTGTATGTCTTGAGAAATACTTTTCATTGACTATCACACATACTAAACAAAAAAAAAACATGACAGTAACGAAAACCTAATCTCCGTGCACCTCAGACGCCTTTGTGTTTATCTCACTCAAAGTCAGCTTCACTCTCGCTTGTGAGTCATCTAGCTCCAGCGCGTACTAGGCAAGGTCACTACATACCACCGACTGCAGCTATCGCCTTTCAACACTTTACCATACCCCAACTCCTTCACTACACAAGACAGCAAAGTTCTACAGTGAATCAGTTAAACATTTGTGGCCTTTCAGCATTGCGGTGAATTGTTCAATCATAAAAAACACTGCCAAATAATCTTGGCTATCAAAAATACAAGGAGATCCTGTTATTTGAAAATTTCCATTATCCAAAATGGGTCAGGTCCTGGCCATTTCGGAGACAGGGTGCTCCACTGTACCTGTTAAATTACGACTTCCATACTGTTAAAACTGTTTGTTCCAGGAGCCCTGGCCCTCTCACACACATATAAAGAAATCACAATTTTTCAGGAACTCTCTTGCTACAAAATTACAACTTAAAACAAAAAATCATTTAACTTACATAACCATCACAATTTTTTTAGGAACTCGCACCCTACCACAAAATTGGAAGTCAAGAAAATTGTTATTGTAGTGTAAAAAATATAATACCACAATTTCATTAAGAACTCTGGCCCTGCCACAAAATTCAAATTTAGGACACATGTTAGCTTACAAAATAATTATTTAACCTGCTAAACATTGCAATTGCTTCAGTAACCAACACATTGTCTCAACATTAAAATTAAAGGCACTTTCTGCAGGAACTCATTTGGCAGCTGGTACCTAATAGTAAAGAATATTTGAGTTTTTCTTTGAGAAAATAATTTTCTGCGATTTTCTTGGAGTGACAGAGTTCCTTAGTTTAGTGCGCAGAGCACCTGCTGAACAATATCACTGATGCTACAGAGGCTGCACGAGCAGACACTGGTTGAGTAAGAGCGACTGACTTCTTACTCCGAGAACCAAGCTCTTTGTACATATTGCACGATGCCTTACTTTCACATGAAATACTAACTGTAAAATATGTCCAAGCATTACTTTATTAATTCACTGCAGATACTTGTCCACATGAGTCATTAGGTGTGGCAGGTTACGTTCCAAGTTTAACCTCAGACACAAAGCATCTTGCACTCCCATCATCACACAATTGCGAGAAATGAAAATGTTAACAAAACAACATGAAACAAATATTTCTAGTGGTCTGCAATAACACATGTATGTATTTAGTAGTTAATAAATCTACAACAGCTTTATTGAAAACATTAATTCTTCATGGGGTGACTTAAAATATTGTCATAAAATTCATTAGCATTTCTGCCCAAAGACGTTATAAAAGATCTAGACTGTTATGCTGCTGTTTTGTTACATGACCAAATTGAACGCTGACATATTGCAGGTGAAGATAGTGAATTGTATACTTTAGTGGGAGTGGGAGTAACAATTTTTTTCAAACAAAAAACTTTGGTATAAGACACTGCATGTTACAGGCTGCAATATGGCGCCATTCAATTTGGTAACACATAGAGATAGACTGTCAGCGTTGGTCTAGAACCCCTTGATCCTATTGATACAATTTCCGCTCGCGACTGTTCTTGCAGCCGCAGCATACTTTCTAGTCACGGCATTTGATTGGTCAACAGTTTTGTTTACTTAAGTCAGTTGGTAAGACACAACTGCATTCCATGATGACATAGTTAAAATGTGCCATTGATGAAAGAGACACAATACAAGTTATGCAACAGTACTCCGAGATGAAACGCAAGTTGAATTCTAGCAGCAAATGTAAGTTTATTCCGTCTAGTCTTGCAGATATTTTTTATAATTTCCCAAAATTTATTGCAACAACAACAGACTCTTGAACACTAGTGAGATAGTTTCGACTACTTGAAATGCAGCGCGTGTGACTCAACTCTCTATTTACTAAAGTGTATAGTTCCTATCTAAAGATTTGAGATGCTGTGCCACCTCTTTTATTAAAATCATTCATTTTCAAACAACAAATTATGGATGTGACGGATTACAGGCAATGTCTCTTTGTAGAAACATCACATTTTAATATTAGGTGCGTACTATTGTACTAAATTGGTTGTAGGAGTTATTTAGTCTTTATTATGGTAAGAGATAATTATTATCAGAAATTTTTAATTAGCTCGAGTACTTCATAAATACATTTTAATATTTAAAATACAATTTGTGTAGTAAAAGATAAGGTAATTAGCCAAGGCCCTACTGAAATATTTTTAAATACATATTGGCAAACTTTGAGTCTGGAAGGAAAGGAAAAAAAATACATTATTGATGACATGGGCCCTTAATGTTGTACACATTTATTGTTTTATTCATATGCACACCATTTACAACAACCCAAGAAAGATTCGACAAAACATAATGAGTGTACACAACAATAAAGCAATAATCACTGTACACAAAAACAATTAACTTAATAATGAATTCCACTCACAACTCAATGGAAGTTTATAAAAACAATGTCTTGCAGTATAATCAGTTCAGTCATAAACTAAATATTTCCCGAGTGACACAATGTAGAATGAATGGCCTACCGATTAATGATCTGTATCGGCACATCTCTCACTACTGCATTGATTGTTGGTCGTAGGGTCTCTCCGCAAGTATCTCGGATGTAAAGTCAAGCTCTGGCTCTGTAGCAGCTGTCACTTCACGTTCTTTCGAGTCTGTCTCGGACAATGGCGTGGGGATTGGTTTCAACATTGTGCGACACATGGTACTGACGCTGGAATATTCTGCTATGGACATAAATTGTTTATGTGCGAGATCTTGTTTAGGAAAAAAATTTAACCACGAGCAGAGAAAAAAGATACGGTATAATCTGTAACTGAACTCAGGCTTGCCATTGGGGGCAACAGTTAATATCCCTATCTTAAGAACATCATTGTGATTGGGGGGATATGCACACTTATATTCATGTACATCTCCAATAAACATGTTTCTTAACAAGCCATTCTTGGAAACTATAGACTCGATTGCTGCTACCATGTGGCTAAAACGTATGCTATGACAGTATATTCTAAATATGCTTTCTTGAATTCCAACTCCTGCACTCTTAATCACTTTGTATTTAATGCAGTGGTTTACAACATTTAGAAGATTTATATCTTCATTCAAAAGACGTTCTCGTGAATCAATAGTCTCCAAAAACTTAATTAAATGGCAAGGATTCCCAACAAATTTACTATCTGTCGCTTTAACTAACTTCTCAATGACGCAAGTCAAGTCATTTTTTGATAATTTATCACTTCTCCAAAAATTCCATAATTTGGATATCAAAATTTTACATTGCTGCTTGCAGAGCGGTTGCAAACAAATTTTTACTGCATTCAACTGATGCTCTAAATTAATTGTTTTCATCATCCTAACAGATATTATAATGCACTTTAAATGCAGCTGCTGCAGCTCTCTGATAAAACTGATGCACTGGCATGGATTTGTTGTGTAAAATTCTTGGAAATCATCTACTATCACTACTAATTTACTTGGAAATAATTGCAAAAATTGGTCAAATATCACAGACGCAAATTTATTGCAGTTTGCATGAGCATTTGCCTTAAGAACATCTGTCACTGAAAGCAGGCCCGGAGTTTTGGAATTGGAAGACAGCCATTGTTCCATAGAATCGACTGAAACAAAAACAACCCAAAGTAAGGGCTTGCTACCATGAGTCATAGTTTTCACTAGACTGTTCACCAAAGTCGTTCGACCGATGTCTGCCTCCGCAGTTACAATCACTGTTCCACTGAGCACTTGTAAGACATCGTCTTCCCAACAAACGCGCCCACTACTGACCAGATGTTTGCTAATAACAGCTCTGTCACCGTGAGACTGTCGCCAGCGTAACGCTGTTCCATGCATGTGCAACCAGTGAACATTACTGTTTGTTTGACACAAATCGTCAAACTCTGCCTGAGATGTAATTACCTTGTATTTACACACATTATTACTTGAACAAACAGTAAAATCACTAGATCCTACTAACTCTGTGTCGATGTGCTGCAGCAGGTATTTCTCTAGGTCGTGTTCAGTCACACCACTGATGGCCAGTAGAAATAAATCCCTGGACCAAAAAATGTTTGATTTTAAAGTATTATATATTTTTACCCGACGCTTCGTATAGAACTCCGGTAACTCTGGCATTTTTCTTCCTACTTCTATTAAGCACTGGTCATCGAGAAGTTTTGGAAGAAGGCCATTTATTATGTCTCTGTTGAAGTTACTGTCTGCAGGCAGAAGAGAACCAATTGGGACCTGTCTGCCCTGGAAGAGTATCATCCTGCTCATAATCGACTCTCTGAACTCTAGAGTAAAGTGTGAGAATTCGCAAGTAAATTGCTTCACTACAGGAACATGCGGAGAACATGCACTCGCTACTTCAGTGAAACTGTAATTGTCTGTAATAAGTATCAGTTGCCACATTTCCGCCTCTAACTTGTCTGAGATGAAGCAACCAATGAGGTAGGGTAGCAACGCAGAGTACTGGGATGTGCACTCCAGAACTAGGATGCGGCATCCTTCACTCGGCCACACGTAGATCAGCTCATCTTTCATCTGTACAGCCGTGCACACATCAAGTACGATCGCCTCTGGGAAAGCTAACCTGACCTTCACACAGGCCAAGCTCAAAGCTCTATGTTCTACCCTTAGGAGCAATATTCCACTATTACCCAATGGTAATTCTTCCTTAAAGCTAGCCAGCTTCTCGCAATTAAAATTTGACACATGAGAAATGTCTGATTTTGTCAAGTGTTCTGGAGGTTCAGGTCTTTCTGGCCTCGATCTGTGTATGACCTTGGGAAAAAATTGTGAAAAGTTATTGTTTGTTATAAAAATTCCATTGGGTTTCTTATCTCTACACCAGCTAGTAACAGACTGTAAAAATTTCTCACATATTCTAAGAGCTCCGGCGTAACTAACTTTGCAATGCTGTTGTATTTTTAGAATGATAAGCTTATCAAAGTCACAAGGAGAAGGTTGCTTAGTGCAAAATAAAAATTTACTACAAAACTCATTTATTAGTGCCAGTTTGTCTTTGTCAGTACCACAATGTTGCACCATTTCTTGCTTGAGTTGACCTTCACAAATTCCAAACACTTCTCCTTCGTCTGGCAGGACGTCACAACGAGCACTTTCCGTCATCAGTCCCGAGACCTTATGTCCGGCGTTCGTGTACAGAATGGGAATGAAGTTATCGGCCGGGCCCAGAGACTGCAAGTCTGGCTCGAGCTGCCAACCTCTCTTCACTCTGCAGTACGAGTCAAAATATTTGCACACTCCTAAGTCACTGAACTCGCTGGCCAAGGCTTGGTACGTGACCATACCGGCATCCTTGTGCTTGAGCTGTAAGGCGTACGTGTGACGCTGTTCTCCCTTCCCGACAGAGACCACAATGTCGTCGAACTTGTCAGCGTGCACCATGTTGGCTGCTACACAGAATGGTTCTCTGCGTAAGGTGACGTTTATGATGATGAATGCACACAGCTTTTCTTCAAACTCATATCCCATGACCGCCTTATTCGCCTTCTTCAAGTAGGTACAACAATCGCCAGATGCTGCCATGTCTCCTGTAAGCACACTGTTGAACATATTGAACACTAGGATGAAACTGTTAATTGTGCACGTTGTAGCACGTGTATACATCAACAACCCACTGTTACCTCAGAGGATATCTCAGTATGGGTGCCTGGCGCCAATCTAGGACCACCCTGGGACCAGTGCAGTCACTCACTGATATCACAAACACATATTTTACCAAGAGACCCTTGCCTATCGCATAGCTGGCTATCTTTGAGTGCTCAGAAATCTTGTCTGGTAGAAATACATGTCTGGGTAATAAAAAAGGGTTCTAGTAGTTCTCCACTGGGAAATTTTTTTTATTTTCTAGGTGTTGACTGACGATATATAAGAAGTTTCCACACTAAAAAATATTATTATTAAGTGGTATAAATATTATTTTTTGAAGTTTTAGGTTAAAATTATTCACTTTGGTTGGGGAAGAGTGGGGTGAAGAACATCCGAAGGCTCCTTTGATTTTCCTCCTGTTTTAAGGCATATTCTTTGGCTTTGGTACATTTTATATAATACAGGAAAAACAAAATGATACAATACACATCAAACATATATTTTATATGTACTACCAACCACAAAGATTTTTAACTACTTACCTATACATTACATTGCCTGTGTTCCCTCATCAAGACATTTGTGCAGTTTAATCAATAAGCTACCAGGAATTTTGTCAAAGTATACAGCATGCATCATGGTCTGTAAACATTTTTGACCGGTATGGTCAGCACAGCTTAAATACAAACTGTGTTTCATAATAAATTATGCGAACAGTCGGCATGAGTAATGCAATTATCACAGTATCAATTTCTTGTTGGATTCTATGTACTTTACATTATCAAGATGTCTCTTGCCTTCTGATTGTTGAAACACACTGTTTCGATCAGCAAGTGGAAACGGAAAACCACAACGGTAAACATCACAAAACGTACTTTTCCGTGTAGCAATAGTATGCGAAAATTCTTCGGAATAGGCCCGTTTAATGTTATATTGTAGCGTTTCTTATAAGTCCTCACATCAAAAGTGCCAAAAAAACACCAACTACAGACAATTTACATCATAAACTAACCTTAGCAATTTCATGCAAAACAATACATAATGGACAACAGAAGTATGAAACCTTCAAATGTCAAAAACAATAAATATGTAACGCCAGTTGAAGCTGACCGATTTCAAACGACGGCACTTCATTTCTCCACGAGATTGACAAATGCACATTAATGCTTAATACATATAGTGACACACACACGTGCACTTAAAAGCACAACATTTTCCTAACCTTTAAAACCACAAGTCAAAACAAATTTTAATAGTAATACAACTATAATGTTAGATTTCCACAATTTCTCACGCACCAAGGCATTATGAAGGATTACACAATTGAAATCAAACTACAGTGTAGTGGAGTTGTGAAAGCTTGAGGCCTTGTGACAAGCTGACTATGATAGGAGATAATCCAAACCATGCTGCTTGCTCCGTCATAAGGACCTCCTTCTCCTCCAAAATCTTACACTTATCTATGTCAATTATGTTTGGTATTATACTCTCTGTAAGTAATTCTATACATGAACTGACCGGCATAGCTTCCTATTGATGTCGTTACCTTCCGGCCCATCTAGCTCAAACCCGACACACGTCCGCCCGGCCAGCAGCAACAATATGAGCACCGAGATCGCCTCCATATTTACCTTCTCCCCCCCCCCCTTGTGTGCACTGTTTTTTCATAATAAAGTGTGAGTGGAATTCTGTGAGTGGTTTTGTTGTAATAAACAGGAACGACCCATGAGACACCCTACGGTGGGTGTCGTTTACTTTTTTAAAACTCGCTGAACATTCCACGTAACAGCTGGCTAGTCCCGGCTCTTCCCGGATGCTTTATTAGACAGTATATTTTTATCAAGTAACGTAAAGCCAAGTTTTGTGTTAGTCAGGGCCCCAATGTCTATGTTTCTTTTTCAGGTAAATACAGAGAGTACTTAAGTTTTAATTACTGTTGTTATTGATTTACGTAAGTCAATTCCAACCACCACGCCAGACCTTGGTAAAGAATAAGCACTGTATTTGCATTTTAAAATTCATAAACTAAATTATCATATTTTTCTGGCATGTGTTCGAAGGGTTTGGTGTTGTTTAGTTTTTAAGAAGAGTCCCGCCGACGCCTGGGACCAACCGCCATCTTGGCTAGGCCAGTCTTTTCTGCGCGTTGACCGGGGTAAGTCACTTTTACAACCTTTTGCTAAAACGGAAGTAACTTCTCCGTCTCTTAGTATTTTCTGGAACCTTTTTTAATTTGTGTTAACTTCCTCGCACTTTCCCGGTCGCTTGTCCTCCACATTGCGAACTGCACGCGAAGCATTTTCAACACAAAACTTATGGTAATGGCAGACTCCGTATGGTTATTGTGTGCTAGCACCCACGTGGCTAGCCTTCATTTCTGTTTCGCCGGGCAATCTCGTGGGCCCTCTGGCCACTCGCGGATCCGCGCCGGGTCGTTCCTTCGCACCAAGCTGTTCAGTTTATGCAGCCAACATAACTCTGCATAAAGTGTAATCATCAGCTCTCAAGTTCTCAACTCCGTCGCGGGCATGCATCTGCGACCCACAACAGGAATACTGGCAAGTATCAAGTGTCTATGCGTATGTACTGTATTTTTTGCCACGTTTAATAAATTCAAGGCTCAAGATAATTGTGTGGTGAACGTGTTGTCTCCCCGAAGTCCCCGTAGCTTCTACTATCTGTCTTTGACTAAGCTGTGGGCCTCTCAATACACGCATACTGCTAAGTACAATTAAAACAGAAAGAATTGTGCACAAGTACTCACAGGATGGTACTCGCAGATAGAAACATACACAATACGACGAACATATTTCTCCGCAGATGTACGGTCACAACGTTTCGCAGACTACATCTGCTTCATCAGGTGAGTGGAGGCGCACTGAAGTCTATTGTCCGGCGGTGGTTGGTAATCAGTGCACCTAGCGGCCAGAGAGCAAACTAAGGTGCAGCGGGAAGTTTGAAAGGTGGGTTTGTTATCTGAGGTTAAGGCCAGGTGACTGTCTGGATTTTGTGATGTATTGATGTGCCAGTTCCCAGCATCTTAATGCTGCTTTGTTTTTCAACTGTGGTAGGGCTGGGAAATGTGTTTGTCCTATATGTGTGTGTTTCTATCTCCAAGTACCATCCTGTGAGTACTTGTGCACAATTCTTTCTGTTTTAATTGTAATTAGTAGCCTAGTGACCTTTCCCGCCGTTGGCATACTACTAAGTGTTAGCCAACTGCCAAAGAGAACCATCCACCCTGAGCTATTTCAGCTTATGCTCCACCCGTTTCCAGCAGGGCATGTTGGGATGACGCCCATTTAATCATACTCCTGACTAGAACTTGAACTTTCACAGTAAAATCACCGGACGCGATTTTGAAACCCCCCTCTGGTGGCAAACAGCACCTAACATTTTGGCTAATTGGTATCAAAATTTTACTGCAACATCCTAACAATTTTTTGTAATTTTTTCTTGTTTCTGGACTGTGGAATATAAGTGCTAAATTCCTACATAAAAATTTTGGGCATGGGAGTTGGGACATACTTTAAAATTAATTTTTCTTTCATGGAGACACCACACAGGAAAGAAGCATGTGGGCAGGTAGCCATTTTCAGGCTAGCAAGGACAAGGGAGTTGGTAGGCTGCCACTGTCATCTGGCCGAGCCCCCCGCCCCAAAACAGCGCTAACAGGACCGAGCAACCAACACGTCGCGTGCGACACTCCGGGGAAGAACTGACTTTCTCCACGATGCTGCCGCGGCGAAACAGGAAATGTGAGTTGCGCGGGCTAGCGCTGGAGGCAGACTTGCTGAGCAAAGAAATTCGGTGGAATCTCATGTGTTCATACAACCAAGGAGAACTTAATATGCGCAAGAAGACTGATCCATACTTGGAGTAGACTTTCACGATATCATGACGAACCGGTGTGACTCGCCATGTTGTGATGGAACAGGGCATGAGTGGGCACGCAGTCTGGACTGTCAGACCAACCGACACAGAAGTTGTGCGAAGGCAGCGATGTTAGTAACATTTGGTGAGGGTGTGTTTGCTTGCCAGGAATGCATGATGCCGCGCGCGACCGGATTTGTCAAGACAAATCCAGACAGAACCCAGTGCTCGTTAGCGGCATGCGAGGATGGGACGCTGCAATGGGAGATGTGCACATCGCCCCCACTGTCGACATGGGGACACGCGTACGCGCGCGGATGGTGACAGAGCGCCTGAGAAGTGAGGCAAACGATACACATGGCACCACAGAACATCACGCTACCGGAATATGCCGGGCTTCACACAGAAGATGTAACCCACTTCGTCACGGTGTGCGTAAGGCGGTTACAACGGTACGTGGCGTCGCAGGATAAATGGACAGAATAGAAGGGCAGAAGGTTGCAGGGAACTACGCGTGAGTGGTGGAATTTGTGGCAACGGACAGAAGTACCATGGACGGAGTTCGTGAACGGACTGAAAGACCGCTTTCCGCCAACAGAAGACCGCGCTGAATACACAGCGCAGTTCTATGAGGAAAAGCAGAGAGAAGGCGAAGCAGTCGAGAAGTCCATAGCGCGGAAATTACAGCTGTTCCGCTGCATCGAACCAGACGCACTCATCCACAAAACTCTGCCGGATGTGACCCGACGACTAAATGAGGCTATCCAACTGTTTGTCCAGGCCAGCCACGGAGAAAGCGCTGAGACGCACGTGAGGAGGTCTGTGTCGGTGGAAAACTGTCTAAAGAAGCTTTTTCGCAGCCAAAAGGACGGGACAGAGCGATCGGCAAACCCGGGCTCAGATCGCCAGGCCATTGAATACGGCGAGACAGAGCAAAGAGTGCTGAGGAAGAGCCCAATCATAACCGGACCACCACCTGGGGCGATAAACTGTCAACAAGAGCTGCCACACGTGTCCAGCGCCCATCTTTAACTGGCACAGACACTGTCCAAGGAGAAATCCCCAACTGGGAAACAAATAGCTGGGGAAGACGGGCTGGATGCTCGCCTCCCTGAGGTCTCAGCAACAGCCCCGATTGAGACAACCGACGCTGAACCAGTGGCCAACATGGTATTCACCGGCGGCAACCACCTGATTCGGATTCCAATGGAGATCAACAGACGACCGATGGCAGCTCTCATGGACACCGCAGCCAGCCACACCCTGGTACAACCTATGTTCGTCCCTGCCGCCAATCTGCGCCGGGACCTGGGCACACTCCAGCTCGCCACCCACAGGGGTGGAGGCACAACGCTCGACTCCGTGAGCATCGAGATCTGCCTCCGCAACCAGCTGTCGCAGGCCGAGATGCTCATCACTGACGGACTGCGGGAGGCTGTGGTTATGGGGCAGCACTGGCTGGAGAACAAGTGGCCGCAAGGAGACTACACGTCGGACCAGGTGAGCACAGAACTGTTTATGCTTGTGACGAACCAGTGTTTCAGACCAACCGAATTGTGACCGTTGACGACCTAGCTCATGATGTCCCCCTAGCTTTCTGAGAGAGTGTAGAACGGGTTCTGAGAGGGCGCAAAGACGTATTCGCGCTCTCTGACTTGTTACATGCAACTACCACCGCTGAACATGCAATACTGACGGCCAACTAGGAACCAGTGTACATGGGACCAAGGGGATACGGGTTCTAAGAGCACAGGGTGATTCGCTAGGAGGTGGACGAGATGCTGGGGGAGGGAGTGATAGAACCCACGGACAGCAGGTACAACTCCCGGACAGTACTAGTTGCTAAAAAGGATGGCTCCATGCGCTTCTGCCTAGATTTTCGCGCGCTGAATATAGTGACGGACTGTCAAGTTACCTAACTTAGCGTAAACTAACCTAATCTAACTTAAACTTACCTACCTAACCTAATCGAAATTCTTTTTTACATAGGACTACTTAGAATCTCATTAGAAACATTTTTAATAAATAAACTATATGTCTAAAAACAATAGTTTGGCCGGTACACAATGAGTAGTGATTCTTGATATTTACCCTCTAAGGATAGGGGAAGAGTAGAAGGCTAATTTAGGATGTACAGAGTGGTAAATGGTGTGCCTTTGAAGCTCTTCTTATCTTCTTCCTTTCCCATCTGTATACATACCTATTATACTTCTCACCACTGCAAGATAAGTTTGCTCTTAAAAAACTCTTTCTGCTACAATACACATTTTGTGGCAGCAAAGAATATTTTACTGCCATGTAGCCTATGCCAATGTGGCTCACATTTCCTTTCAATCTTCCAATTCCTCTTACGAAATGTGCAAACTAGGAGAAGCAGGATCGAATACACACATATCTGCCTTTCATGTGGGCCTGCATTCTACAACTCCGACTAGAGATACTGACCCCGCAGTTTTCAGTCGCATGCGATATGTAAGCCGAGTGCTCTTTATCAGGACATGGAGATTGTTTCATCGTTAAGTTTCTCAGTATTTTTGGTTAGAAGACAAAAAACATTTCTCCACGTCCTTAAAAAAAAAAAAACACCACTCTGCTTCCAACGACTGAAAACTCGTGCATAGGCCCCCAATTCGGACCTACCCACGTCTCCCATTTTGTGAATTGGCACTTGGTAAATTTCGTCCTGTGAGAAATTGCAGAACCAGTATGTTGCACAGTTACAAGATTTTACTTGGAATACCAAAAAAACTTGCGTTAGGATGTCATTTACGTTCAGTACAGTTTTGCTAACTACGTTTTTATTTGTAGGGTTAATAACTTATTTCTTGTTCCCCTATATGCTGCCTTGTGCACAGCAAAACCATGCAGTAAACGTTAGTTAATTACCTTGAATAATATTCGAAATAATACAACGGCACAGCAGACTTGTCTCGACACGTCCGAACACCTCGGTGATCCATCCACGTTTGAGAAAAAACCAGTGATGTTAGATCGTCAGTTATCTGTTATAGTACAGAGGATTCTTAATTATGGTACATTGGCTTAAAATATGGTACATTTATAACTAACGTAAACAATTGCCATTTTGTTTATAAATTTTTCACTACACAACAGTTTTTTTTTAAATTTTATACTACTGGTATTAAAAACGTACAAATGGAATTAGATTATGCTTTGAAAATCACAAAATTATTTACATTTGGCATTGAAAGATTGGCGTAATGATCATTCTCTTAAGCCTCTTCATAATCTCATAAGATGATTTGATATTACTGCAGCAAACATCTTTTTTTTTATTTCGCCGAGTAAACTTTACAATGAAAATCATCAGAAATCCAGTAGGTTGTCAGATTATGGTACATTTGCGTACCATGACAGCCTTGTCATGGTACAAGTACCATGAACACGGTACGTCTAACAACACGAAAAAACACTTGTCTCGCCGCTCTGTAAAGCCCGTGTGCCACCAAATATGGTATACAATATTTGGTGCCACGATGGAAGTTTCTTCCATGGAAGCTGCTGTGGCAGGTGCTGTGGAAGGTTCTGTGGAAGGTATGGCAGAATGCTGGCCGTTTTCGTGGAGGATTTCATTTTTGTCCCGGTGCTATTTTCTGTGGAAGGAGTGCTACAAGTTGGAAATTTTAGCCAATCAGAGGATTGTGGTTGTCATTTGTCGGCATCATGCTGCAGGATGTGAAATATGCCTCCAATGTCCATTTTCGTTTCTGTCAATTTGAAATTTCACCATATGGTCGGCCGAAGTTGTAATAGTATTATGCGATAATTATGAAAAACAACTATTATGTCGTTAATGAAGTGTGTCCAGGAACTACAAGTGCAGAAGTGAAAACGAAACTTGTTTCGATGAGGACGCATTTTGTTTGCGAGAACAATCTTTTTAACGACTCGTGTAAAATTCATTTCTGTTGCTCGATGTAAATTCATTTATTTATTATGGCGTGTAACATATTAGCAAAAAACTGCAAGACGCAAACAATATTTTCAAGCATCATGCACGCAATTAAAAGTTTGATTAAATACATTCCGCGTCTGTGCGAGACACTGGTAGCTTTGATTTGTAAAAACGCTTTCGAAATGTTAATCAGTACATTCATGTAGGTGATGTTCGTGAGCATTGTATATGATTTCATATTATCTCCTTAATCGTTTGCTGCATATTTTGATGGTGTCGGAGGTTTGCAAGGTCTATAATGTAGTGGATCGGTCTGTTTTTAATGTTGTACAATTCTGCCTAATCGTTAACCTACGTTTTCTGTGAAAAAATAATCCTAATGTAACAAGTCGTCTTTTTGTATACCTTAAATTAAAATGTTACTGCCAACTCGATGCATAATAAGTACAGGTGACAGCATAAAGCAATAACATACATGCATAATTTAGCCACATATGGAATGGGGAAGAGAAATTGGACAAGATATCTAATATCAATTACAGTTTGGTGACTACCTGGTGGCAAGTTTATCTGCCCCTGTCACTTCCCAGGTCCTTAAATGTCTGGCAAATAAATAAATGCAAATGAGCTGTGGTAAGATCATTCCTGCCTGCCCCTCAAAAATACAATTTCTAAACTTTCCAGCCCCTTTTTAGTCATCAATTCACAATACAAAACCTTCCACTCCCCAATAAAAATATTATCTTCGTACAAAAATGTATTGATGGATGTAATTAACTACCATATACTGTACTCCATAAGCCTACTGTATGTTCTCCTCCGCACCCTTTCAATCTTCTCACTGTTGCTTCCCTTCTCCCATTAGCTAACAATTAACCCTGTCTATCCCTCTCCATTCATAATAATAATAAATTTTACACTCTCTATCAGGCTAATGCCCGGTGGCGAGCAGACTCTTCACACCCATCCTCACAGCTCCAATCCTCCAGTCCCCTCCTAAACCTTCCAACCCCCTTCACAGTCTCCAACTCTTCCTGAAGTGCATTCCACTCCCTCACCATCTTCACCAGCATTGACTGTCTACCCCTCTCCGTTCTCCTTCACACCCTCTGAATTGTATACTTTTGCTACCATTTCTCTTAAAAGTTCCCTTAGTTTGCAGGCCAAACTGCCCCATCCCCCTTCCCCGTTCATCACCCTAGGCCTTAAAGTTCCTTTCCTCCTCACCAGGCTGACCCTGCCTCTTTCATTTACTCATCACCCACCTCACTGTCCTTCTTTAGCTCCTGTAACTTCCCCATACAGATCCCACTCTGCGGCAACATATTCCAATACTGGACAAACCATCGTGCAATATGTCTTTCCCATAACCTCATTACTAACTCCACTTAACACCCTCCCAAGCAGTCCTAAAGCCCTTCTTAACCACTCTGTCCACCGTAGATCAGCCTGTACCACATCCTCTGTGGCTACCTCTACCCATCCCATCTGTATACCTCTCTACTCACCACTCTCTTCCTAGTAAACTTCACCAACTTGGTTTTACACACATTAACCTTCATTCTGTTCTCCTCCAAGACCACAACCTATTAATATCCTCTTGCAAGTTGTTTCCACTGCCCACCTCTGTAAACAGTCTTATTTTACCTTCAATCCTGGTAGACAGCAGAGGGTCCCCTGAGAAAGTCCTCAA
>PNEQ01071318.1:0-35448 GCA_003012365.1 Medauroidea extradentata
TTCTTCTTACCTGCTGTCAGCAAGGGTGTTAGTTCTCTGCCAACTACCTGTACAGTTTTGTTGTAGTTTCTGCTTACCTGCTGTCTGCTAGGGTGTTGGTTCTCTGCCAACTACCTGTAGAGTTTTGTTGCAGATTCTGCTAACCTGCTGTCTGCTAGGTTGTTGGTTCTCTGCCAACCACCTGTACAGTTTTGTTGCAGTGTCTGCTTACCTGCTGTCAGCAAGGGTGTTGCTTCTCTTCCAACCACCTGTACAGTTTTGTTGTAGTTTCTGCTTACCTGCTGTCTGCTAGGGTGTTGGTTCTCTGCCAACTACCTGTAGATTTTTGTTGCAGATTCTGCTTACCTGCTGTCTGCTAGGGTGTTGGTTCTCTGCCAACCTCATGTACAGTTTTGTTGCAGATTCTTCTTACCTGCTGTCTGCTAGGGTGTAGTTCTCTGCCAACCACCTGTACAGTTTTGTTGCAGTTTCTGCTTACCTGCTGTCTTCTAGGGTGTTGGTTCTCTGCCAACCACCTGTACAGTTTTGTTGCAGTGTCTGCTTACCTGCTGTCTTCTAGGGTGTTGGTTCTCTGCCAACCACCTGTACAGTTTTATTGCAGTGTCTGCTTACCTGCTGTCTGCTCGGGTGTTGGTTCTCTGCGAACCACCTCTGCAGTTTTGGCAGCTCCAGTTCCGGATCGAAGCTCGTTCGCATGCGCGTCTTCTGCGTGGGATACTGACTCTGTACTGTCTGCGAACAAACATGCCCCCAAAAACATGAAGTTATTTACACTCCGGTAACGTAGGCACTATGTTGTACCTGCAGGTTTAACCAACCTTAAACCCCTTTGATGATACACTGTTAGTACTCTCGCAATTTCACCTAATGTTAGGCCACTTTTGGGATAGTAACTATGTTTCATGTGATTTTTGACCTTGTAATTTTTGGCCGATGACAGAGCTAAACTGTTGTTTAAAGCCCAGTAAAGATTCAAAAGTCAAGTTCAACTAAGATGGTGTTTTTGTTGAAAATATTATCCTTTATTTTTTTATAATGGCAGGTTACAGACAACATTTGTCGGTTTGGTTAAATATCACACGCTACTCGAAAAAAATTGTTTTCCACACAAATACAAATATTGATAATAACAGAAATTTTGATTATTTGTCACTAGCTGAATAAGAAGTTGCGGTGAAAATTCGTGAAAATATGTTGTGTATAGTTATTCTCAAGACAAAGTAATAACCTATACATTTATTGGCTTAGTATCGTTATAAAATATTTGAAGTTTCTGCGCATTAATCATGAGTTGTAAGTTCTGATGTCACCGACTTCTATTTGGCCGGTTTAAACGCGGGACATTTTCTTCTGCGGACTACGGCCAAGAGTAAAACAAATTTCTTTAGATGCGTTCATACAGTATTGAAATCTTTTTTGTGCTAGGATTATTTTTAAAATATCGGTAATTCTATATATTGGTACACTCACTAACAACCTCTAGTCATACGTATCCTGTGTGAGTTTTCCTATTCCTACAGATAAGTTAGATATTTACTAACTGAAAGTTACAAAGCGAGTTGAAGTACTACTTCAGCATGCCGTTGTGCGTAACCTATCAGTAGGGACAAGACAAGTTTACTGATTGTATGGCCTACACTGCAGACATTACATTTTTATGGAGACTCGGACATCAGTTGTTTGTTTGTTATAGGAACCACTATTATGCGGTGGCCGTGAGGTCAGACCTCTCGCCTCCCACCACGGCGATCCGGGTTTGATTCCCGGCGGGGTCGGTCCCCAGATTTTCGCATGTGGGAATCGTGCCGGACGATGCCGCTGGTCGGTGGGTTTTCTCGGGGATCTCCCGTTTCCCCCGCCTCTTCATAACGGCCCTGCTCCATACTCACATCATGTCACCTCCTCTAGCGTTAAAGACCTCGATGTTGAACGCTTACCAAAATATCTCACTCAATTACTACAAATACAGCCATTCTTATCCGAGCTGCATTTTGTAAAACAAAGTATATCAAAGAGATACATTAACAACGCAATACAAAAATGTTCTGTTAACTTTGTACAGTCAACCATTTCTTGCAGTTGACTTCTGAGAACGCAGCTAAAATATGAACGACCGTGATTTGAATAAAACGCAAATCTAATTTAATTTTATGTCATAATCTTATTGATGTAACAATAGTAAGACTAGCCTAGATTCAAATGGGATTAAAGTTGTCTGAAACACTGGCTCGTCCTCTTAAGGATGTTCGCACCAACCTGAAGCGCAGGGTGCACGTTGTCTGGCACGGCGGGTTGCATTTTGGCAGGCGAGCTGCGCTGCGGGCTGTATCGGGAGGTCGGCAAGGGGCGTGGCGTGAGCGGAGTAGCCGCCCCCTGCGCCTGCTGCTGCTGCTGGGGAGGAGGGGGGTGAGGTTGCTGGCTCACTTGCACACTCCACCACTGCTCGAACTTGCGCCGACACTCGTCAGATGGTTCCTGCTGTGCCGTCCCGCCTCGACACAGTTGCGACAGCATCACCTGCGGCAACGTCGCATCACCTTCACTCTTCACCTGAGCCACAGCCAACGTTGCCAATGTGTGTGTGGTTACACAAATTGTGTGTAATTCTGGCAGGTGCGTGTAATTTTTGTGTAGTGATGCCTTTGTGTAATTTTTGTGTATTTTGGGAAGTCTCCTGGAATTTTAGAATGTTTCCATCAAAAGTTTCCATTTATCTCATTTACCTCCAAATCCAAAAGTAAATACATTATTTGATGTTTAGGATTTCTATTTCGACTATGCAATTTTTATTTAAAAATTATTCTCGTCTCAGGAAGACCTTTTTATTTGACAACATATAATGTATATTTGTGGTGGTGAAGGTGTGTGTATTTGTGTGTAGTTTTGTTTGTGTGTGTGCAATTCTAATGGTCAGATCTGACAACACTGGACAACTGGAAGGCGACCCTTACCTCGCCAACTCCAGTCATAACGTACAGGTTCTGTAGGCTGAACTACGAAGATATATCTACAATGTGACATACATAAGTAGCTTACTAAGAGCGATCAATAGAGACCCTGGTTTTTCGCGAAAAGCATTTTCCCTTACTTTGTTTCAATGCCTTACGTACACATCTGCAATTCTGTTTCATGGTTACTGGCAGCATGTATATGTCAAGAGCCGTATCTCATTTGACTGGGCCAATTACAATAATGTTCCTGCAACAACATACATCTGTGATTTGCCGGTAGAATCACAAGGCTCGAGAGAGTTGACCATGAAGCAGAACTGCAGATGTGCACATAAGGCACGAAAACAAAGTGGGACAAATTCTTTTCGCGAAAAAACAGGGTCTGTAACGATCACAGATTTTCGTGAAAATAAATTTGAAACAGCTTGTTTTAATACTGTTACAAGTTTGAGCAAAAACTTTATATGTGGGCAATTCCCGTGAGTTATTTTGGGGTAGAGATCTTATAATTAGAAATAAAAGAGTTGAATTAAGTCATTGATTTACTAGCTCACAAAGCTTACAAAACCACACAAAACAGCAATCAACTATAACTTTCACAACACAATTAGTTATGCACACAATTACTCCTGTGTCACGGATACGTTAATAAACTTTGACAATTAAAGCACAAAAAAGTCTACCATCAATTAATTAAACACTACAAATCACAATAAAATTCAGTCATATATCCAATCAACAGTCTCTCAAATAGTGCCAGTGTACAACCTTAATAGTCCCCAGTGGTGATGAATCGTCGTGTGCTGCGCAGCACCCCGAGCGCACCGCTGTCTTCACTCTTGAGGTCTTCGGTTCGACTCCCATTGCGCACCTCCTCTTCGCTCGTCAGCCCGCTGCAGCAGTCCTCTTTTTTCGCCCAATACTGCTCCGAAGGCAGCCGCCTGTGGCCTCACAGTAGACTCTGACGTCACCAAGATGTCTTCACCAGTCTCTCTCCACATGGATAACACCTTCCTCTAGCACGACCAATAGCGAACTCTCCTCGATTTTGTCGATCCAGCCCTTATATACTCCGGCCAAACTCCAGGGGTTCCCCGAATTACATGGATCTAAAAATATACATTACCATATGTTTCAAACATGACTTGAGTCACGTAGGCCGCCCTCGTAGGTTTAAGACGCAGTTGGGACAGGTATCTATGACGTAGCTTCGGCGTGTCTTCCATCACGTAGCCGCCAGTGCTATGAGTCAGGGGCCAGTCCACAAAGTGTTACGAAACAGCCGCCGACCACCGGCCTCCAGGTACATGGCACGCAACAATACTTTATGTGCAAGTCTACAGATCTGCTTCATGAATTAGTACAGAGACGTCTTTCATTTGTCTTTATTCCGCGTGTAAAACTCCAAGAAACACGTGAGTTAAAACGCCCAGTCACTGAGCATTAAGTACAAGTGCAGTTGTTTTCAAAAATACTGAAAAAATGTCGTGCAAAAATCATTTCGCAAAAACCATGGCCTACTAATTAACGGTTTCGTGACGCAGTGATATGCTATGACTGCGTTAGGAATCTATAACTTATCTATAAGGACTTCAAAAAATTCGCATTTTGTTTTGGGAAATAGTAATAGTTCAAGCAACTGTAGGTACGTGTTACGTTCGCGACAGCGGCTTGACGTATCTAACACATCCTGAAGAGCTCTGAACCAACAATAATTGGCAACTAAATGCAGCTCACTCACGTGGTATCACTGTGTCAGTAAGCAGCCAATGAACACCTGATGTCTGCTTGTGTACACAGACGTTCCTGATATATTTAGCTACTTGCTTGCTTATAGGATATCGAAACTACCGAACTTTCAGGTTTCTACCTCAATATTGGCTTAGAGACATCAAGAAAATAAAAAAGTGGCTCAGGACAACTGGAAAATTAACACAAGCGTGCATGTGCTAGCATTTTAGCATGTAACTTAATTAACTGAGAACTTTATTTTGTCTCTAGTGACATTGAGAAAGACGTCAAATGCGAGAGGTGGTGTAACTACAGACGTCACAAAAATACAGAAGTTCAATTATCATTAGAGCCACGATTTGATGGCGACAAGATTTTTGCAACAACTTGTTTCAGTGTCTTATGTGCACATCTGCAGCTCTGCTACAAGGTCAGTGATTGGCTGTTTTAACACTCACTTGTCTTGAGGTTCTACTGGCAAATCACAGATATGTGGTGTCACAGTTGTCTTACACTGATTGGTGCAGTCAAATGAGAAGAGCAAAGACACGTTGCCAATAACCATGAAGCAAAGCTGCCAATGTGCGCGTAAGGCAATGAAACAAAATTGTTGAAAAATCTATTCGCATCAAAATCGTGACTCTAACAATTGGTCGTGTCTTCGGTCATCACATCCGGATGATTTCTATATCATAATCATTCACATTGGCATTTACTTTCTTACTGCATATAATTAAGCATATTTAATTTCTCAAACAAGTAATTGTTCTGGATTAATCGAACTTCAAGTAGCTCGTTGAAAGAAGTTACACAGTAGAGTTGCTTTGCAGTGAATATGATCTTGTAGATGGGAATATTTTATGTTAAAATTAAAAAAAAAGTACTTAAATTAGAGGTACGGAAATTTTAACTACCTAGATTTCTCAATTTTATACAGCTTGCACGGGCCACAATCGATTGTCTATTGGCTTCTAAACGTACATGCGGATAATAAGGGATAGTCCTATGCCTTGAATCATCTCCTTACTTATTACTTGTTTGCAGTTGTGAAAGGCATTGCGAACAGCTGTCGTCCAGTCGCAGAAGATATAGTGAAGTATACTTTTTTGTGCTTACGTTGACGTAAAATATTTCTGCGCCAATCACATACGTCTGGTAATAACACAAGAAAAACTTCAGATTTTTTGCTTCGTAGTTTTTCTGCCTTGCAATATTTGTCATAAAATCAGTGTAAGCGCAAATTTTCTTGATATTTTACACAGAACATCTTTTAAATTCCTGTAACAAGGTGCTAGTTTGGTAACTGTTGAAAGTAAAAATCTTCACATTAAATATAATGTCATTCACTTAGATACGTAACATTTAATTGATTGTATAACACGGTTAATGCAGACAATTACCAGGTAAAAACTTCTTTTTTAAGAAAACGTTTTTTTTTTTCGGGTGATGGTAGAGCCCACATAACCTCAAATGAAAATGTGTTTATAACACGAGAGTAACCCGTAAGGCATGAGCACAGTGAAAAAAAATGTGGTGGGGGGGGGGCAGTCAATTTCGTTCCAGTCACAGTTTTTCACGCCTATCTAAACGTTAAGTTTGTAAAAAATTATTTGAGGGATACAAAAAAAACTGAAGCGTGTGGTAAAATAATGAAATTGAATATAAGTAATAATATCTATTATTGGACTGAACGATATTCAACACTGAATTATTGAAGAACGGGGTTAGGTTTACGCCGGCCATCCCCCGCCCCAAGGACATCATTATTGCAGTATTTAAGGATAAACAAAAGTTACATTTCCTATACGTAAACAGGAGTATTGAGAGGTTTACACTTTCATCTATATGCTGCCTGTAGCAAAATACTGATGAGCAGAGGACACAAAAGTGACGGAAATACAGGAGACATTCCACTTTTCTCCGTCAACTACGACCGAGGTCAACAATCTGTTCAAGGCCGTGTAACAGGTGCAATATTAATAATAATATTAATAATGACAACAATAATAATAATAACAATAGACGAACAATTAATGAGAGTCATTCTAAATATTGCTATGAAATACACGAATGAATAAGAAACATTTTGCTGTTGTGGCTGCTAGTAGGTTAACTGTAAATTAGTGTCATCTGCGACTGCTAGCGCACGAGAGAAACCTGCTTCGCAAATAAAGCGTGAAAATCTGGTTAATCCCCTTTCAGTTGTTCCCATTGTTGACTTGACTTATTTCATCTTGTGTATTAGGAGATTTCACGAGAGATAATAAACAATAAGAGGTCAAGATGATATATTGGGAAGGATTATGTGTGATGTGTTAATCTTGTTGATTCTCCGCTGACGGTGACAAAGAAGTGAAGCAATTAGGATGCTCACGCGAGGCTTAGAGCGCATCCAACGAGGTAATGTTCTCGAGATATTCCCAAGATTAAGGCGTCATGTTGCGAATTTTTGGAAGTCTCAAGGTGCCGAAAAAAAAAAAACGTACTACAAGCGAACGAAAAAGCGTTCCGCCAGCGACTTAGAATCTTTATACAGAGAATACATTAATTTGAACGTAAAATCTGGTAACTTGACATTCTAAAACAGCTGTAGTGAAAATTATACAAATATAACATTTAATATTGCATTTATTTTTTGGCACGTAAAAAAGTTTACTCAGTCTAGAATTTGTGAACTGAAATGAAACCATATAGTGAGTTTTTAGTACAGTGTTCGGTGAACATTCCGATAAAATGTAGCAATTCTGTTAGACGGCCAAAATTATTTACCACGCAGAAATAAGTTGAAGGTCTGTGTGGTAACTTTTATGTTATGGCATATTCCCTTTTGTTGTAGAACTTCTCTAGAGTGGGTATATATCATTTCAGTTCATACTTCCCAAAATTGTATGGAAAGTTTTGTTTTTTGTTTATTCTGTGAGTAAAATGGAGTACCTCAGCCAATAAGTAGAGACTTGAAAAATTCGCGTTTTCTTTTACGCTTAAACTAGGATTTTTAAAAAAATGTGTCCCTGTCATTTTCGCAATTCAATTATCTATTAATTTAACCCAGTCAGTGCCTTACGTACGCACATGCAGTTATGCTTCCAGATCAATGATTGGCTGTTTCCAACTTTCAGTGTCGTGGGGTTACATCCGCTAACCTCAATACCACAGAATATTTAGGAATACAGAAGTGAAATTCCCGGTAGGACGGCGAACTCAGTTACACACGCTAGCAAAATGGCTTCGCTAGCCAGCAATATGGCGGAAACCCCTCCAGCCAATCAGCGTAAGGCGGCTGCTCTGCTAGTCGGCAGCCAGGCCAATAGTAATCTCCCAATAACCACGAAGCAGAACTGCAGATAGGCACGTATGGCATTGAAACAATGGGACGCAAAAATCTTTTCGCCGAAAACCACTGATGGCTCTACTCATGAATGCTGGAGCTGCTACAAAATCTTTTGGAAACGTATCTTCGTGCAGGTGGCCACACTGGCCAATCTGCCAGGCCACATGTGTAGTATAATATTTTTTTCTGTTTGCCATTCACCAATGCCCTCAAGAGGCCATATGAAGTGGTGTAACGGCCCCGATTTAACCTGAACGACCTACACTGGCACCGCAGTAACTTCATTGGCAACTCGCGACCTTGAGGAGTCCAGACGAGATTTAAGTGGAAGCTGACCGCGTGGAGGGAACGGCGGTCGTGAAGCTCAAGTGGCGTGTAAGAGCGTTGTATTACTGGAAGAACTTTGCATGCCCGAGCCAGCGTGGCAACATTGTCGATACGACACATGCATTCAATATATCTTCTACAGAGGTACATGAGTCTCGCGGAGTTACACTGCAACAGTCTCAACGTCATAACTGTGGCCATCAAATTTACGCGAAAATAATTTGCCCCAGTTTGTTTCAGTCCCTTGGGTTCGCATCTCTAGTTCTGCTCCGTAATTAGAGACTGAAGAAATTCGCGGGTTCACTGACATGTATGCTAGCGTCCAAGAATATCTGTGTATTCAAGCAGACATCAGTTTTTCATTGGCTGCTCGTCGACACAGTCATACCACATGAATAGATTTGCATTTAGTTGATGCTATATTATTGGCTCAGTCATCTCCAGGAAGTGTAATGTAAGTCAAGGTCCAATGGCGAAACGGACACAAACTAAGATATATTTGAAATATTCCTTGCGTCTGAAAGAAAACGCGAATTTTTCAGGTCCCTATTCCTAGTTAGTGATTGGTTGTTTGAACTCTTACGTGAATTTGAGGTTCTATCCGAAAACTACATACAGGTGGTGTTCCAGTAAGCTTTATTCTGATTGGGACAGCAAAATCAGAGACGCAAATTCACAAAGAGACTCTGCCAATAAACATGCGTCGGAGCTGCAAACGTGCAGTTAAGGTACCGAAACAAACTGGGGCAAAATTCTTTTTGCGAACTGCTCATGGCCCGAGCCATAAGATTATACTGAACTGTCCCTTCTATGACTTGACGCCGGCTGCTTTGTCTCACATTTGGCTACTGGGACCCAATAATAAATAAGTAAATAATTCGTGTAGCATTTAACTTACGGTTCGAAGGCTATGGACAGGGAAATCTCATTTTTGGCGAAAATAAATTTTAAACCAACTTGTTTCAGTGCCTGACGTACACATTTGCAGAGCTGCTTCGTGTTCTGCGAGTGTATGTTTTAACTCTCACACGTCTTAGTGTTCTATACGCAAATCACAGACATATGGTGTCGTAATTACCTTGTTCTGATTGGTGTTGTCATATGTGAGACGTCGAGACGTCTCTGCACAGAGGCATACTGCCAATAACAATGAAGCAGATCTATAGACGTCCATGTAACGTATCAAAACCTGCTGGTGCAAACTTTATCTCGCAAATGTCATGTGTCCCTACAAATGTTTTAACAGATTGTGGTGAAAGAGTATTTAGGCGTTGTTCTTTGCCGGTGTATTTATATAGATACGTCTCTCATTTGTCTGTGGTTACCAGAGCACGTGTTTCCAACGTCACGTTGCTGTGAGCATTGTGGTTTGCGGCAGGTAGAACCTTAAGTTGCTGAGAGTGATAAACGTACAATCACGAGTAAGGAGTTGAATTAAGATGGTGGAAATAATTTCTGGTTCTAGAAAATACTAAGCAAAGTGCCAGACAAACAAGAAATGTGTTAGAGTATATGGAAGCGCCTTGTGCAACTCCGATACTGTGTGACAAGGTATCTCGGGATAACATTTGACTTGAATGGTGATTCTTCAAACTATTATTAGCAATTATGTATCACACAATTATTTTTTATTGCGAACCTCACGAATAGCATCTCACCTGATACTGGTCCGGTTAAATTTGAGAAATCATCATAATATGACCGTAAAAGTGTTGTAACCATCACGTGATAGATTTTTGTTATAATCATATATTTCGTAGCACAATTCACCACAGCGAAAGTGTCCCACGATCTACCCTCCAAAAGCCTTTCAACACGCATATTTTACGGTTGTAAAAGTTCACAGTCTCCTCAATTAAAATACTGTCACGGGTAACAATGCAGATGGCAATATACTGAGATGGGAAACTTGACTTCCCGCAGAGTGAAGTAATTACCTGTAACGTAACGGTCAATCACAGAGCATTCTCGTTTATTTTAAAAGTATATTCAATTCATACGTCATCTGTGATTTATTTTACATTTCAATTAGCATATTCATTTAAGTTTCAGCGTCAAGCACACGTGTAATTTCTAAGTATTTATAAATATTGACAATGCTTACAGTGAAATACCTTACAAACGAATGTTAACCCAATCATTACTTTCGTATGTTGTATCACGAAGGAGGCAGAGGTAGGCATGCGACTGAACACATACGTTGGTTGTCGGTTTAATTTTACATAAGTTAAATTATATACATTTTGAAGATAGGGATAACTTTTATTTTATAAATTTATTTTACACATATATAAAGAAACTAATGAAATAATATGATTGGGTACCTCTGATTTTCGCGAAAAGAATTTTTCGCCAACTTAGTTCAGTGCCTTACGTAAACATCTGCAGCTTTGCGTCATGCTAAGTGATTGGATATCGCATTAACCTTGTTCTGATTGGCGCAGTCAAATGAGAGACGTCTTTGCATAATGGCACGCTGCTAATAACCATACAGAATAGTGGTTGGTTCGATCATGTAGTACTGGAACAATCTGGTACTATATATTTATTCGCGAAAATCACGAGTCCCTAATTATTATTGACAGAGACGCGGAATTCTCGCGAATTCATTCGAGAAGACGCTAGATTTCAAACACCTGTACACATTAATTACTTACACCATTGGATCACTATTAACAACGTTCTTCCTTGAGAAACGTGATCAATTAGCAGACCTGTATGAAAACACTCACAGACTGCCGCGCTACCTTGTCACATGTACAACTGTCCACTCACTGGAGCAGCAGACAATATACAAGTATCTGAGGACATAGTGTACACAGGACTGTGCAGTCTAGTCTGCTGGTCGTTGAACCCACGACATTTCCGGGTCTCTAAATATTGATGTTGAATTTACACTTTTTATCCAATTATTATATACCTCATACTAAAGCCAAATACATCAACGCTAATCAGTAGGGACCCTTGTTTTTCGCGAATATAATTTTGCCCCACTTTGTTTCAGTGTCTTGTGTGCACATCTGCAGTTCTTCTTCACGATTATTGGCAGCGTGTCTATATGAAGAGCCATATATAATTTGTTTGAGCCAATTACAATAAAGTCTCTGAAACACCTCACGGCTGTGATGTGTCGGTAGAATCCCAAGGCAAGTGAGAGTTAAATTATCCAATCACTGACCACGAAGTAAAACTGCAGAAGTGTACGTAAGACACTGAAACAAAGTGGGGCAAAATTCTTTTCGCGAAAAACCAGGGTCCCTACTAATCATAATTTTTAAAAATTCTACAAATGTCAATGTAATACTGTATCGTGAGAGTCCCTCAGTTTCAAGCACTGTGTGTATATAGATTGTAACCAAGGAACTTACATGTGTGGTCCGGAAAATTGCGCCGATTCAATGACCTGCATGCTAGATTCCATTGCCCTATACATATTCAAGCCCCGTCTGTTCGTTCATTGTCTGTTATTCCACTGAATAGCAGCTGGTGGACAAATGGTCGGGGCTGGAGTATGCACAGTATAGTGCATTCTAACATGCAGGCCATTGAATCCGCGACATTTTCCTGTCCCTATGCATGGGGAATTATTATTACAGTAAAACTATTCTCAATTGGTAAGTCTATGCGTTTCTTTGCGAAGAAAATCCTGTGGCAAGTTGCATTTGAAACAGTGTCATTCCTATCTGTCCCAACTAAAATATTTTGCTTTGGTACGTGTTCAGGTGCCTTCCCTAGCCATTAATTTAGTACTGGAGTAACATTTCAGACTAGTCCAGGTAAGTGGGAAAAGTCTTGGCCCATATGTACGAGGCCAATCGTTAAGTGAGATCTGTCGGCGCAGCGTGCAGATAGTACAGGATGTTTCAAAAAATGATAACTGAATTGCTGACACGTCCATATGCTATACGTATCACAGAGTTCATTTCAGTTACAATTTTTTAAAAACATTATGTATGTAGACATATGCCATGCACATATACCTTAAAGAGAAAAAAAGTTGATGGCCTGAATAAAACAATTTATGGATGCAATTATTAAAGAAATATTTACATTTTTAATGAATATTTAGATGAAAAGCAATTTTTAAATAAAATATTTGGTCAAATATTTTCCCCGTGAAACGTAAATTTATAAACCTACAATTTGTATCTTAAATATTGCCAAAAAATTGCAAACTTATTCATATTGCCGTATTCTCCAAAACGTTTACGAAGGATGATTATGGTTTACAAGATTTTTTTAAAATTAATTTATTGAATTTAATTTTATTGAAATGTATTCGCTATTTAAAGTTTGTGCCTACCATCGTGGAAGACGAAGTCCATGTATGAAAGACTCGAAGAGTGGGCTGGCACGTAACATAGTTCACGTGACTCAGTGTCACAATGTAGTTGTCTTGTTCAAGGCAATGCCTCACAAACTCTCTGTACACAGACTTCATATCCTGGTGGTGCGCCCTTGTCAGCGCTAGACACGACGGTGTTAGGGAAAGCACCTCAGATGTGCCTCTCAACTATCTCTGTGACTAGTTAACTATAATAGCTTCCTCACATCCACAACGCTACCTGATATTTCCTCTGCAACTCGTACTATATCTACAGACTGGAAAAGTTGGCACTTTTACGATGAAATAAAACTATTGTTTTAGTTAGCATAAATCTGACCAATGAAACAGTCGCGCAATGGGAGTACATGACCGGATGCATTTATTTTTAAGTACTCAATTGCAATGCAGATGTCTGTCAAAGAAAAGGAACGAGATAAGGAAAACCTAAATACAGAGTATGCGATGGAAAACTACTGTGAGTCGATGTTTCGTATTTTTGTGGTTCATATATTTTATCAGATTTTTTTGCCCAAGCATGCCTCGAACATGCGTTATCTGCCTTGGCGGTGTGTAGTTTTATCTTTCTTATTTTTCTTATCAGTAGGACCACGATTTTGTCGCGAAAAGATTTTTGCCCCACTTTGTTTCAGTGACTCTCGTGCACATCGGCAGTTCTGTTTCAAGGTTATTGGCAGCGTGTCTTTGTTCAGACACGTTTTTCATTTTACTGCACCAATCAGAATAAGATTATTGTGAGTCTGTACGTCTATAATTTGCCAAGGCAAGTGACGGTAAAATCATCCAAACACAGACGATGTAGCAGAGCTGCAGGTGTGCACATGACGCATCGAAACCAAATGTTGCAAAAATCTTTTCGCCATAAAATCGTGGCTCTACTTATCAGGCATCCATTGATTTATTAAATATGATTCAATTTATGTAAATTTATGTTGTGTAACTTTTGTATCCGGTTGACTAAAGTATGGTCGGCATTTATGTGTACATATTGATCACAGAACACTGGAAATTTGTAAGCAACAATTTATTAACTTTATGAATCCATTGATTACACTTCCAAACTGAACACACATCAACTAAGCACGGTATTTACACTCAATATACCCCAACACTTTTAATATCACCAGAACTACTACTTAACTTAACGTACATCATAAGCTCATCACCAAGCTCAAACTTCACTTTCTTCTTACTGAACACCACAGGAGCTTGCACACAGTTTATAACAGCATTAGAAGCACCAACGTTTCAATTAATAGCAAAAGACTTTCAAAAAATAGTATTACGAGAATCTGTACCACTTATATAATTTACAATACCAGAACTAGCAAAACAACTTTTCTTATAAAAACAAGCTTGTAAAAATCCACTGCCAAATCTTGAAAGATCTCCTTTAAAACCAAATCGACATGATGATTTCTTTGACAGACACCTGCATCGCAAACGCATATGTATAAACAACTGCATTATACCACACGTTCAGTTAAAATAGGGACGACACACAAGTTTGACTGTAGGTAGTATCTGGACTGATTCTACAACTATCCTCCAATTACACATGACGCAATCCAACAGCAACTGCTCATTGGCTGCTTGCTGTCATGAGGCGTATTTTTGCGGTTCAGTTGGTAGCGGATTATTTGAGCATTTTAGCTCTCCTGTTTACAACAGTGTCTGCAAACATGCTGCAAACAGGCTGAGGGTGTTCGCACGTTTTTTGGCAACCGACCATGACTACGGTTACAGGGCTTGTTCACGGCATGATTACCTTCACCATTATTTCCTGTTTTATCTTGAATAAATCTGAAATCAAAACATACATTATTTAGGCGCAATATTAACGAGACTTTAGTTATTTTGTAAGAAAATGGCGGAGTATTTTTTTAATTTCATGCAGCTACGTAATTCCATTTTGTTCTACTATTTATTATGTTGTACATGTAAAATAAAGTGACAGCAGTCCACTTTCCAACATACATATTCGTGAAAAAGTGTTTTGCTTTATACGGTCCAATTCTATTCCTGATAAGGCATTAGCAACAACGTAATTTTGTAAGTCTATCGTGGTAGCTATGTCTGTTCAATGAATTATTGCATTTCAGCGATCTCTTGTAAATGAAATCAGTTTCCGTAAACGCTTTCTAACAGCTTGTGAACAATTCAACTGCTATAATACGCTTATGGCCACATCTAGAGACAGGAAGTTTCGCGAAAATATCTTTGCAGCACTTTGTTTCAGTGCCTTACGTGCGCATCTGCAGCTCTGCTGTGGTCAGTGATTGGATATTTCTACTATCTCGAGCCTTGGGATTCTACCGGCAAATCACAGACGTGTGTTTTTGCAGGAACATTACTGTAATTGGCTCAGTCAAATGAAATACGGCTCTTCACATATACGCGCTGCCAGTAACCATGAAGCAGAATTGCAGATGTGCACGTAAGACACTGAAACAAAGTGGGGCAAAATTCTTATCGCGAAAAACCAGGATCCCTAACAATGCACGCAACGTATCACAAATTTTGTTACAAAAATAAGACGAAATCACCAAAATACTACTTTGAGTGCGAACAATACGTTATTTTACCAAAATTCTACATAAAGTTGTGCACTGTACGATGTACAGAAGTCTCGAATTTATTCAAAGTTTTGTGTTAATATAATTTCAGTTCTTTGCAAATATATGTGAAAAAAATACGTCGCATTGCTTTAAACCAATAAAATAACGTAAATGCAGCCGTTCTGTAACCAATTTCCATTTGGTTAAAATACTGTAATATATTTTCTGTTAAATAATTTCCTTACACTAAATTCGTAAGTACTAAAAATTCATTGTTGAGGCGGAAAAAAAGAAGTTTTTACTGTTAGCTCTAAATTGATTAACTCTAAAGTCTTCATTTTCTTTATATAAAGTTTACAAAACTTATTGAATTTAAGAAATAAAATACTGTTTCAAACACGAATACATGTAACTAAAATCCATTTTTGCCATCAAAATATTCAACACATTCAGCAAATTTTATGTTACAAAAGGCATATACATACTCTCATTATCAACATTATTTTCTTTCCATAAAAGCGGCAATAGTATCACCACATTTTGAAAGCTATTTCAAATAGTAAAATATAATTTGTCGCAGAAATAAAATAAAATGTTCATACAATTATTTCAAAATTTTCGCGGTTGTCAGGGAAGATACAATAATAATTCCACATGCTGGTATTAAATATAATACAATGAATTTTTTAAAAATAATTTTTAAATAAATTCATGTTAAATTTCACTGGCGAGCATAAAGCAGAGATCATTAAATATTAAAGCATTAAGACACCGAGTGTCATGATTTGTGCAGTTGTGTTTATATTCATTAAGCAAAATTGAGTCTTTCACAACAGGGAGTGTTTTTCACATTATATTGTGTGTGAAAAAAAAACATTCAAAGACATAATGTATTGTGTGTGTAATTATTTACACATAATACTTTGGCGTGCATCAGAATAACAAACAAATACTACAAGTATAACACGCAGCAGTACATTACTTCCACATCAGCGAGTTGGTATTCAGCTGTGACGTAGCAGCAAATCTCAGGCCTACAGTTCCCAACTCCTTCCAAGATTTTGTTGCCGTGAAAAAGGTCTTTAAGCGTATGATATACAACCACTCCATGCTTTTAGCCTTGTTAAGCCTTTAGTCTTCGGTGGCAGTGCTCGCGTTGTGGTGCGCTGTGCTTATGCCCCTTCATAAATAACGCCTCTTAACCGAGTGACATGTCTAAGATAATATCATTTATGGCTTTTACCCCAATTCCTATCCTTCCCGCTTCCCCTTGGCTCTTTGCTCTGCTGCGGAATATACATATTTCTTAGACGGCCTCCCTAACCAAGTTTGGATTAATGCTGTACGTCGTCTCCGTCTAACTCACGCCAACCCAACCCCTCTTTAACAACCGCGTTTATGTACCTTCACGCTAATTTACACCTCTAGCTCGCAATTGACAGCAAGAGAATTTGTTTTTCACTCACGCGGAAATATATTTGCACTTTTCATTCATCTTCATGCACAACACAAGTTCTGCCACACTGGCGTATTTCTTATGCAATGAAAATAGTGTTGACGACAATAAAACCCTCTTTGAACAAAACCCACCAAAACTGTATCGAACATGTAAAATTTACTGCAGCAAACCTTTGAAAATTTCTTGGCAGAAAACACTACAATAGTTACTAATAATTACAGCAACTGAACTTCAGCGACTAAACAGCGATCTCAGCTGAATCGCAGTGGTTTCCCCGACGTTAGAAGAGCTTTGACTCGTATTTCAGTAACTAATATTGAAACATCTTAGACACTTATTTAGGCTGACTCTGTGCCAGTTTGTTTTTGAAAACAATCAGTTTCGTTTCGGGAAAAATTGTATTTAACGGAAAACAGAGAGTTTTCAAATATTATATATATATTCAAAATAAATTAATCACCTGTAAAAGCAGCATATCCAAACGTGTCCAGAAAGGTTTATTGTTTTCTTAAACCACGTAAGAAATAGCACGTTCATAATGAAAATAAATTTTTTACTAGGTAAAAAAAGGTAATTTCCATTAAATTAAATTAGAGGATTGACACATTTTCGCTGAGCAGAGTCCGTTAATACACTGAAAGGAGTTCTCTTAAATAAATTACATAACATCTTTGATAGCACACAAAGAAGACAATTCTAGTATCGGGTGATCTAGGTTCTTCGCAACCAAAATATAGCGGCACCAGATTTGTGCACAAAGATTTTCGTAGAACGTTTTATACGAAGAATTTTCACGAGAAATTACAAAGGTGTCATTTGTAGCTTAGTAAAGTTACTTTCTATTATAATTAATTCATTCATGTCGTTTGTATAGTTTTTACTTTGTGTAAGTAGTGGAAATAATCAAATAGTTTATTTGACATGCTCTTGCACAAAACCTGTGGTATCGAAACATACCGGTACTTTGTTTGTGGGAAATTACTGTTACGTGTAAGAGTTTCACAGTGTTTGGTACGATTGTAAAATTAAGAATTTTTCGTTGCAGAGCTGTCTTAACTTTAAAGGCTAGTGAACAAAGCAAAGTTTTCTGGGCACGAACTAAATAAAGCCTTCATAGGTTGAGCAAAATTATATCAGTGAAATACGGATATTTATAATATTTATTACAAGTTATAAGGACCGCTGCGGTCGTGTGGTTGCCGACCACTGGTGCGTAATCACCCACGCGCCTGGTTACGGCACTTGAGGTTCTGGGTTCATTTCCCTGCCCGGCTGGATGTAAATTTGTATCTGTCTGTATTAGTCAGTCGCTGAATTGGACAAACTACAATGACTATGTCAACTCGGGGACACATTGCATTAGCAGTGTCATTAAAATGGGAATGTTTGGCACAGTGGCGATGTGGTTGACCCGTGTGATTGTGCCAAGAATTTTAATTTTAATTTAAAAAATAAAGAGTTCAGAGCACTCGCCTCTCACCAAGGCGATTCGGACTCGTTTACCGCAGGGGCCGTGCCCCAGTTTTTTTTAAATTTGGGGTTCGTACCGCACGATGTCACTAGACCGCGGATTTTATCTGTTTTTATCTCCCGCTAACCCACCGTCTTTTTTTCTCATTTCGGCACCTCATATTGTAAGACCCTCATTTAATGTCACACTCTCCCCTCCCCTCGCGGATAGTGCATGTCTACGGGCGCCCAATCGTAAAATATCTTCGGGGTGGCGTTTCCCAACCCTTTGGTAGCCTCCCATAATAATAATTATTATTACTATCGTTATCTTCATCAACATTGTTATCATCACAAGTTATATATATATATATATATGTGTGTACATATATATATATAACCATGTACATACGCAGGATAATTTCACGAATTCAATGGCTTGCTTGCTATAATCAACTGTCCTACACACACTCACCATTCGTTCATTGTCTAATGTTCCAGTTCGTAGCTGCTAATCATAAAATGGTCGAGGCTAGAGACCCGGAAATTTCACGAATTCAATTGAGGAGACGTTAGATTTCAAACACCTGTACACATTAATAACTTACGCGATTGGATCACTATTAACAACATTCTTCCTTGAGGACAGTGAACTAATAGCAGACCTGTATGAAGACACTCACTGCTGCGCTACCTTGTCACATGTACAACTGTCCACTGACTGGAGCAGACAATATACAAGTATCTGAGGACATAGTGTACACAGGACTGTGCAGTACAGCCTGCTGGTCGTTGAACCGACATTTCCGGGTCTCTAATCGGGCTTGAGTGTACGTAGGACAGTGCGTTCTAACATGCAGGACTTTAAATCCGCGAAATATTCCTGTCGCTATACATATGTAGAGCTGTTAATGGTTTTGTAGCAGCAAACTGAAGAAGAACGAAGGTCCTGGTAGCGTATTCTCTCACGGGGTTGGAGGGCAAACATCGCACGAGAGGGACAGATGATCAAGTCTTGGCATGATGTGTATGTAGCTCACGTTTCGCCGAGCTAATTCCTCGCAGATCACTCGAGTCTCTCCACCTACAAGCCTCCGTCTTCTTCTCTGCTCCATTCTCTCTCTCCGTCCTGCATGCCCGCAAATACCTCTTCGCTTCCTTCACGAATTTATGCCCCGTCAAGCATTTAATCCCTGAGTATTTTTATATATCGGCCGCTATTCGCGGTGCAAGAACAGCATAAATCCAGTAAGAAAACTGCACCGTTGGAGCAGAAACTTCGTCTGGTTTTCACTATATCACAAGGACCTAAGCTACTAGCGTTTCCCTTAGGGCACATGCTGCTGTAAGTTCATATCACTTTCGTTAATCCAGTGTGTTCTGAACAGTTTGTTTTATTGCCTTGTGTGTACATCTGCATCATGAGCAACGATTAGATGTGATAAATTGCGTCGTCTCGTAGTTCTAGCAGCAAATCACAGACGTGTGGTGTCGCAGTAACTTGTTCTGATTGGCACAGTCAAATTAATGACACCCCTGTACAAATATACTCTGTTAATAACCACGAAGCAATTCTGCAGATGTACACAAGAGACTGTGAAACAAATTCGCGCAAAATTAATTTAACCAAAAATCACTGGCGCTACACGTTTGACCCTTCCTGGAAGTCACTGAGTCAATTAATAAAAAGGTAACTAATTGAAGGCTCATATGACTGTGTCAGCGAGCAGCCAATGAACAGCTGCTGTTTGTTTGAGTATACAGACACTTTATGAGACTAGCCAACATGTCTGTGAACCCGCGACTTTTCCTGTCTTTAGTAATTCATCACTTTCAGCTGTGAATTGCTAGCCAGTTTTTATTCGGTTATGAGTTCTGAAACCTGTGATATTTGTTGTCTTTTTTTTTTTTTTTCACAATTCCCACGCCAATTTGCTGAAATCTGCAGAAGGATTTATTGGTATATTGTGAACATAAGCCGTTGCAGTGCTGTGCTATGTCAACATTATTCCACTGAATAATTTTGTCCTACTGCAAGAAATTTTCAAAGATATTACCGACTGGAAGGCTAAGAGCTATAATAGTGAGTTCAATTTTTTTGTGAAAATATTTCTTCAGCAGTCTTGTTTTAGTGTATTATGTGCACATCTGCAGCTCTGCTTCATTGTTGAAGCTGTGCACATAATGGACTAAAACAGACTGCTGCAGAAATATATTTTCATAGAAAATTGAGGTCCCTATTGTGAACCAATAACTAGGGCTAGGAAAATTTCGCTAGTTCAATGACCTGCAATGCTAGAATCCAATGTCATATGTATACTCAAGCCCCGTCTATTCGTTCATTGTCTGCTGTCTGAATGAGTAGCAGGTAATGGACAAATGGTAGGGCTTCGGTATACACAGGATAATCGATTATAGCATGTTGGTCGTTGAACTCGCGAAATATTCCTAGTCTTGCCAATAGCAAGAAATAGCAAACTACGATTGCGCGAATTTAGTTGTTTCTTCTGCAGCAGACTGGATTGCATAGTTCATGTACATGCACTGGCAACAATCGGTTGTCCATTGGCTACTAAGCGTAAAAGTGGGTAGAACTTTATAGATTACCGAATTACTTGCTTATTTATTACTTGCCTGTAATCATCAAATGCCTGTCAAAGCTATCGTCTTCCAACAATCACAGGAATGAGGCTGCAGTATACGTTATTGGTTTCAACTTAACGTATAAATCCAAAATACTCTATTCCTCTAACAATAATAAAGGGTAAGCAAATTTTCTATTGAAGGTTATGGAATACTCCCGTACACTAATGCAGTTAAATTAACTTATTATTTAGTGCATTAATTGCGGTTGTTCTGGTGCAATCATTTAAATGAAGGTTATATTAATACCATGTCAATTGAGATCCGTAACTTGCAAGCTGAACTATACAACTTTATGTATTCTCGAGCCTACACTTTCTGTACATTGGCTGCTGACCCATTAAGTAGCAAGATTGTAGATGTGATACTACGGGATTAACTTTTTTCCGTGCAGGTACGAGATTCGCTCAAATTTGTCGAGAGGAAGTCGTAGTAGCTGTGCCTGAAGAGTCCCTGACGTTCGCGCACAGCTGTAGCTCTGCCTCAAGGTTATTGGCAGCTTGTCATTGTGTTAAGGCATCACTTATTTGCCTGCACCAATCAGAACAAGGTTACTGCGACACCACATGTATGTTATTTGCGGGTAGAATCCCAAGACACTGAGAGATAAACACATACAATCACTAGGGACCTTTGTTTTTCGCGAAAAGAAATTTGCCCCACTTCGTTTCAGTGCCTTACGTGTACATATGCAAGTCTGCTGCATGATTATTGGCAGCGTGTCTATATGAAGAGCCGTATATCATTTGTCTGAGTCAATTACAATAAAGTCGCTGCAACACCTCACGGCTGTGGTTTGCCGGTAGAACCCCAAGTCTCGAGAGAGTCAAAATTTCCAATCACTAGGGCCCGGTAGTTTTCGCGAAAAGATTTTTGCAGCTCTTTGTTTCAGCGCCTTACGTGCGCACCTGCATCTCTGCTTTGTGGTAAGTGATTGGATGCCGTACCGTACAACCTTTTGGAGGTTAAACCCGCAAATCGCAGACGTGTTGTACCACAGTTATCCATGCACTGATTGGCACAGTCAAATGAATAATAACTCTGCACAAAAACACTCTGCCAATAATCATGAAGTTGATCTGCAGGTGTGCACGTAAGTCACTGAAACAAAGTGGGGCAAAAATATTTTCGCGAAAACTACCGGGCCCTACCAATCACTGACCACGAAGCAGAGGTACAGGTTTGAACGCAAGGCACTGAAGCATTTGGTGCAAACATATTTTTGCGAAAACATGTGTCACTGACACATAATTGTAAACTTATAAGAAATATTAATCTGCTCGCAGTCGTTCTTGACGTTACATAATTATGCGAAAGTTTCCAGTCCCAGTCAAATTATACACAGAAACCAAACAGTAGATACATTTGACTATAGGCTAGCCTTCGAAGAATATAATACTTGTATATTCAAGCAGTCATCAACTGCTCATTAGCACAGAATATTTAGGGCTACAGAAATAAAACAGAAGAACGGCGTACCCAGTCACACACGCCAGCAAAATGGCTTCCCTGGACAGAAAATTGGCGAAAACACTTACTGCCAATCAGAATAATGCAGCTGCTCTGCTAGCCGGCAGCCAGGGCAATAGGAAACCTGTAGTAACATGCAGGAGACAAACATACACGGAGATGGTATCAACCACATCCAGTATCCAATAAGCAGAGAAATTTTCCCTATCAACTGAGCTGCCACGTCAATTCACGTCTGTATTACTATATAGTCTGCGTCATTAGCTGCTCTCTGACACTGCGATAGCACATCATTAGAGGGCCTGCATGAAGTTACTTTCTTATTATTGGCTCAGCACAATGCAGAAAGTGACCCGTAAGTTAGTTTCCTATTGTTTGAATTTTAGCTTACACCCAATAGAAAACACACTCTTTAGTTGCTAAATTATAATGTAATACGTAGAGCCATGAAAAATTTGCGTTTTCATTTAGATACAAGCTTGATTTCAAATATCTCTATGTGACTTTCGTCATTGGTCCTTGACTTTGACACCTCCTGGAGAGCACTGAGCCAATAATAAATTATCAACTCAATACAGGACCAATTATGTGCTATCTCTGTGTCAGCGAGCAGCCAATGAACAGCTGATGTTTGCTTGAATACACATATATTCTTGGAGGCTAGCCTATATGTCAGTGAACCCGCAATTTTTTTCCTATCTCTAGTAATATGTAACGTATAAATGCATTCCAAGCGAACATAACTGCACATTAAAAATTTCCAGCCTTGCCTCTTCAACTTGCTACCGACTATGGCACTACAAATATAGTTAGAGGTACGTAAATTTCGCAGGTACATTCCAGGTCAGGTTGAACGTAAATTATGTATACTTCATTGTCATATCTGTGACTTGCTGGCGGCTGTTACGAAACGCGTTTGACTACTGCAAGCCAGTAGTAAATACGGAAATAATGCGAAGTGTTAACGCTTGCTACTTGCTTGTACGGTTATAAGCCAATAGATAATCGATTGTGGCCAGTGGGTGTATAGAACTGACAAGTCTAGGCTGCTGCCAGATGAATCCGCGAAATTGACGTACCTCTAAATGTAGTAGACTGCGGCTCACAGTTCACCAATATGGTTATTTTTCGTGTTGAACTTCAGCCCGATGATGACAATCAGGTCAGATTGTATTTTCAGCTATTTTTAAAATATGGTAATGTCATGTGAATTTAGAGTAATCAACGAACAGTATATAATTTATTACAGGACCTATGCAGCACGTAAACACGTAATAAGCAAGAATATGTAACCATATAAAATTGAGCTGCTAATAAAGAAGTAACAGCAAATACTTATGAATACTCCAATGCGCTGCAGTGCTGTGCAAAAAAAAAGTCAGATAAACTTTGTTGCAATGAAACGAGTAATTTTCGTACCTAAACGAATTACATGTGACGTGAAAATACATTTAAGCTAAGGCGCAAAAATGTTTTTGATATTCTATTCTTAATTGCAGATAAATGAAATATAGGCCATCTAAGATGTCAAAGAAATAAATTATGGACGCTGGATATCTGAAGAAAATATTTTTTAAAATACTGCTTTACATATAAAAATCTGCGGACTGAGCCTTACTAATTTTCGCTTTCTCTCCCTTTCCCCTCCGCTGTTTAAGCTAACTCGCTAATGTGTCAGATTCGTATTTCTATTGTGACATGCGCTATCGTTGCCACCATTAATATTACTTTTATTGATGTCCTTTCATATGGTTTTACGCGAGCAAACCTTAACAAGTTTTGATACACATAAATTAAAATAATTTTAATTTTGGGGTAATGTTTAAAGGATGTTCGAAAGGTGAAGCAACCTTATTGGGAAACTTGTAGGTTACAATAGGTGTTGAAAGTGGCCACCATTGTGCAATTCACATAACTGAATGTAGTGCTGCATGCTCCTAAATAAATGCTACAACTTGTCTTTAGGAGCATGCACCACCGTATTCAGTTATGTGAATTGCGTAATGGTGGTCACTTTCAACACCTATTGTAACCTACAGGTTTCCCAATAAGGTTGCTTCACGTTTTGAACATTCAATATTATATAATGTAATATATTACAATGTATTATAACGTAATATAATATACTATAATGCAATATAATATAATATATCATAATTTACTAAAGTAATTCATATGAAATAAATATTGTAGGTAAATTTATATAATGTAAGAAGAAATATAGGTTGAATGTTAGGACAAGGCCTCTACACGGCGTCATAGTACCCTCTTGCTTGTCGTCTAATAAGGTGAACAGAAAGGTCGAGACAAGCCGCATTATTTACGACACAGTTTCTCATAATTTCCTAAGAAACTGAGCAAAAGAAAGTAGCGGGGGTTAGGAAGTGTGTAAAGGGTCGTGCAGAAACGCGATATCTCCTGATTCCCAGGTTAATCCCGGCCTAGGATCATAACAATGGAGTGTGGGCGATTTTTACGAGCTGCAGCTGTGAACGTCTGATGGTCGACTGCAGGACAGCCAACTGTACAGAGCCAAATATTCCCCGAGCTACTCAACTTTCCAGGTAAGCTTCCCTGCCATCACATATACAAGGCTCAGAACAAGAAAAGTCTGCGAATAATGTATGTCTAGCTATAATTCCAACATACGTACATTTCCGTGAGGTTTGCTGCTGGATCGATCATATTTGGTACCGGATAATCGTGAGCAAATAACGTAACGTAAATTTGATATTACTGTAAGAACAATTGTTTTAAAATTTACCTTCTTCTGAAAAGAATTGTTGAAGAGAAACATACACATTTTACTGTAATTCAAACTTAGTGATTTTCCAATAAACTGAATTGTCAGAAATACCATTTATTGGTCTGTTAATGTTATGGTCAATAATTATTCCCACTTACTGTTATAAAAGTGGTTGTTATCAGTTTGGTTTGCCGGTGGCTGATTACATGTCTGCCAACTGCTTGTATAGAAATTTGTGAATATTTGCTGAGGACTCATATTTATTACTAAGGACCCCTAACTTTGGCGAAAATATTTTTGCACCACCAAGTTTCAATGCTTTGCGTGCACACCTGCAGCTCTGCTTCGTGGTCAAACGTAGGATGTTTATAACTCTCTCCGTCTTGAGGTTCTACTCGCCTATCACAGATCGTGGTGTAGCACAACCTTGCTCTGATTGGCAGTGTCAAACTGTGACGCCTCTACAGCGAGTCACGCTACCAATAACAACGAAGCAGAGATGCAGATGTGCACAAAGGCACTGACAACAATTGGTGAAAAAAAAAAAATTCGTCACAAAATCTTATCGGTAAGACCAATGTTGTGCAATAGTGTAAAAATATAATCAATTTCTTGCAATGAAAGTTATATCTGTCTTTGGTAGAGGGCCACGGCGTTCGATTGGATATTCCAGTCAATAATAGTCATTCATAGAGTTTTGTTGATAAGAATTTTGCAACAATTTGTTTCAATGCCTTACGTTAAAATCTGCAGTTTTGCTTCATGATTATTGGCTGAGTGTATTTGTGCAGAGACGACTCTCATATGACTGAACCAATCAGAACAAGTTTACTACGACACAACACTTGCGAGTGAGTGAGAGATTTTGGTCAGCGCTTAACACCGAGGTCTTTAGCGCTGGTGAGGGTTGACATGAGGTGAGTATGGAGCAGCGCCCGAAAGAATGGGCGGGGAAACGGGAGATCCCCGAGAAAACCCGCCGACCAGCGGCATCGTCCGGCACGATTCCCACGTGCGAAAATCCGTGAACCGACCCCGCCGGGAATCGAGCCCGGATCGCCTTGGTGAGAGGCGAGAGGTCTGACCACTCGGCCACCGCGACCCAACAACACTTGTGTGTTTTGCGGGTAGGATCCAGGGACGCTAAAAGTTAAAGCATCCAATCACTGACTGAAGCAGAGCTGCAGATGTGTACATAGGGCATTAAAACAAATTGTTGCAAAATTATTTTCACCTAAAATGACTGGCTCTATTCATTCAGTAGCGCTCCAACTGTAACGGCTTTTCCTGATTCGCCTACATGCAGGACAAACGAATTAGGGAAAGCCAATGCGGTTAGACAGCTTAATGCGCTAGTTAATGGAATTAATGGTTACTGCGACATAACTCGTCTGTGATTTGTAGGAACAACCTCCAGACGATGAGAGTTAAAACATCGAATCATTGACCATGGAAGCACTGAAAAAAATTTGTGAATAATATTTTCACAAAAAACAACTGTCTTGATATACAAGGCTTCTCCAAACAACATCGACAAACTTCTGCCGCTAATCCTTAGTGACAAAACGAGCACAACGTATAAAGAACACTATGTGACTAAACATTATAATAGAAACGTAGTAAACATTCCTTGAAGATATAACTCTGAAACAGGATTTTCCCAAAACACCGGAAACTAAATGACTTGGAAAGACACAATACTATGAACGTTACTTTACGTGGCTAAGCTCGTCTAATCCATACCAAATACCAGGGAATTCCTTCCATCCTTAAGAAAATAACAGGAGGTCGTCACCTCTAATCGTATGCAACTCTTTGTTGCGACAGAAGATTAAAACATTCTGTGAAGGTTTACTGAGCCAAGTGACAATGATCATTTTGTTTCAACGGTCTAGAAACTATCGTTTACATTCAAAACGAACTTAAGGAGTTGGTTCTGCTAGCTCGTTAAAGCATGGCGAGCGTTGTATTCAGGGAATGTCCATCGTCACCTGTGCGTCGAGAACAGCAGAAACACACGTACGCAGTTAAGTTTATACTCAAGGCTCTGTAACGCTACACCGAATACATGTTCGGAATCACTCTATATAAGACGATGGAGTCTTGGTGCAGATAATTAAATTTGCGAAAGTATCCAGTATCCAACTGTCAAAAAAGCCCGCGAACAATGTTTTGAAAGTGACATAAACTTAGTGAAGTAGAAATCTAGTTTGTGCCTAAAGGATAACGCGAATTTTTTAAGGCACAAACTAGATTTCAAATATCTTTAAGTTTTAGTCACTTTCGCTATTGGTCCTTGGCTTATCCGTCACCTCCTGGAGAGCACTGAGCCAATAATAAAGATTCAACTAAATGCATACCCAATGTTGTGGTATCACTGTGTCAGCGAGCAGCCAATGAACAGCTGTTGCCTACTTGAATACACATATAGTCTTGGAGGCTAGCCTACATGTCAGTGAACCCGCGAATTTTTCCAGTCTCTATTGTCTGGAAGTTATCTCTGTTGCAGGCCATGACATTGTCGGCCAATGAGAGACGTCGAGCGAACATACAGCAGCTTGCATGCGAGTCTGCTGTCAGAAAATAACGCGAATTCTGCCCATCACTAGCAGTGGTACATACAGGAAAATTAAGTCTAGTTTCATCCAATATTATTATAAATTTTTGGTCCGTGCCGATCAGTTAAGCTGGAATGAATAGGTACACGGTACCGCGACGTCATTTACCTTTTACAAACCTGCCTATTCTGTGACACCATTTCGTAAGCGTAGATCGCTAGCGCCAGTATATGTTTTGCTAAAAAGAAATTTACAAAAAAATGTTCTGTGCCTTATGTGTAGAGACATGAAAACTTCGCGTTTTCTAGAGTTCTACAGTTCTAGAGCAATTTAGAGTTCCAGCAACTATAGGTCTGTATCACGTTCATAATTGGCCATTGACTTAATCACCAGCAACAAAACTGTAGCTGAATACAAGCCCATTGCACTGTGTCAGCGAGCAGTTAATTAACATCTGCTATCTGCACGATTTCACATATATTCTTGGAAGCTAGCCTACATGTCAGTGAACCAGCAAAACTTTTCGGTCTCTACATATGTGTAGAACCCCGGAAATGTCGTGGGTTCAACGACCAGCAGGCTGTGTACACTGTGTCCTCAGATACTTGTATATTGTCTGCTGCTCCAGTGAGTGGACAGTTGTACATGTGACAAGATAGCGCGGCAGTCTGTGAGTGTTTTCATACAGGTCTGCTATTGGTTCACAGTCCTCAAGGAAGAGTTTCATCAACAGCGATCCTATCGGTAAAGTAAGTAACGTGTACAGAATTTTGAAATCTAACGACTTTTCAAATGAATTCGCGAAATTTCCGGGTCTCTACTTATATGTACATCTGCAGCTCTGGTTCGTGTTCAGTGACTGGATGTTTATAACTCTCAGCGTCTCTGTGTTCAACCCACAAATCCCACAAGTGTTGTGTTCCAGTAACCTTGTTCTAATTGGTGCAGTCAAATACACTCTGCCAATAAGCATGAAGCAGATCTACAGATGTGCACGTAGGGCAATGGAATAATTTTGTCCAAAATTCTATCCACCAAACATTACTGCTGGCTGTATAGATCGCCTTTGTTCTTGGACGCAGTAATAGCGCACGTGAGGAATCGGTATGCCTGATTGGCCCGAGGGGATTTAATATTTGCCGCTATTCTACAAGTTTCTTCAAGGAAATCTGTTACCACCCTGCGGCGTGTCGGTCCGCACTACAAGCTGTACGCTCCGCACGTGTCTTGCCACATGCTCTGTTGCTGAACAATTACTTTCTACACTTACGAGCAACCTTTCTATTCTATGTCATTGATAGAGCCAGTAATTTTTGGTGAAAAGAATTCTGCAATTTTTTTGTTTTAGTGCCTTATGTGAACGCCTGTTTCTCTACTTCATAGTCAGTGATTGGAAGTTTTTAACTTTCGACGTCTGAGGGTCATACCCGCAAATCACGGACGTGTAGTGTCGCGGTAACATTGTTCTGGTTGGTGCAGTCAAATGAGCCATGCCTCTGTCCTATTATATTCTGTCAATAAACACGAACCAGAGTTGCAGGTGTGCACGTAAGGAATTGAAACAACTTGTTGCCGAATTCTTTTCACCAAAAATCACTGGCTGTAGTCATTGAAGAAGCCCTCTAGATTTGCTTATTTATATGTCCGAGGCAATAAAAAGAATAAATCATAGATACGAGTTACGTCGAGTGACTTGAATAGTAACTAGAGTTGAACAATGGTAGAGCACGCTGGCATATAGTTCGGGACCCCTGTTTTTCGCGAAAAGAATTTTACCCCACTTTTTTTCCGAGCCTTACGTGCACATCTGTAGTTCTGCTTCGTCGTCAGTGAATGGATACTTTAACTCTCACGAACCTTGGGATTCTACCGGCAAATCACAGACGTGTTGTGTTGCAGAAACTTTATTGTAATTGGCTCGGTCAGATGATATACGTCACTTTACAAATACATGCTGCCAATAACCATGAAGCAGAATTGCAGATGTGAACGTAAGGCACTGAAACAAAGTTAGGCAAAATTCTTTTCCCGAAAAACAGGGTCCCAGCATATAGCTTGTTGGACGTACTCCATTTCACTGCAGACTTCTGTAAAAATCTACAGAGAATAGAAAAACTGAATAAACAGATTGTGCTTTAGTCAACAGGGTACATTCACAACATAAAATTCCATAAATGGAATCAGATCAAATACAACAAGAATAACAAAATATAAATAAGAAAGTACAAACAAAAATTAAACTGAAAACCACACACCTGCGCTGATAACATAATAATGAGAGCTGCTTTGGCGAAAGGACAACAAATATAATACATGAAACTCAAAAATAAGACACAACGATGAAACGAAATAAAACAGTAGTTTTATGGACACGGACAGGAAAACAAAAGGAACAAAAAATGTTCACTATCGTTTTTGTGCTTCACTTATGTTTTACCTGTATGTCATTTTGCCGAAGCAGGCCTCCTTCCTGTTGTCTGTCTTGGTGGTATGTGGTTTTTACTTTTATTTATGTGTGTATTTTAATTTGGCTGTTATTGCTGTATTTGACCCGATTCCATTTACGGAATTTTATGTTGTGCATATATCCTGCTGCGTAAAGCATAATATGCTTATTTTTTTACTTTGTATTTGTAGTTTTCTTTTATAAACATCTGCATCGCGATGCAGTATGTCCGAAAAACTACATCAAGTAACTAGAACGACGATTTTGTGGTGAAAAGATTTTTGCACCACTCTATTTCAATGCCTTGTGTGCATAAATGCACTTTGCTTCATGTTCAATGATTGGATGTTTTTAGCAAATTACAGACGTATGGTTTCACAGTAACCTTATTATGATTAGTGCAGTCAAATGAAAGACGTGTTTGGACAAAGACACGCTGCCAATTACCGTGATACAGAGTTGCGAATTACCACATAAGGCATTGAAACAAAATGTTGCAAAAATTTTTTCGCGACAAAATCGTGGCACTACCAGCAACCAAAGACCCGTAAATTTCGCGAATTGAATTAAGAAGACGTTCGACTTCAAACTCCTGTACATGTTAACTACTATCACGATTGGATCGCTGTTCATGAAACTCTTCCTTGAGGACTGTGAACCAACAGCAGACATGTATGAAAACACTCACAGACCGCCGCGCTACCTTGTCACATGTACAACTGTCCACTCACTGGAGCAGCAGACAATATACAAGTATCTGAGGACATAGTGTACACAGCCTGCTGGTCGTTGAACCCACGACATTTCCGGGTCTCTAATAATAACTACGAAGTCTTATTTTTCGTAAAAGGATTTTTGCACAATTTTTTGCCTTACGTGCACAACGTCAGCTCAGCTTCGTTGTTATTGTCAGCGTGTCTTTGAGTAAAGGCGTCAAGCAATTGACTGTGCCGAGCAGAACCAAAGACACTACGACATCACACATCATCAGCGGATACAACTCATACACATTGAGACTTAAAAACATACAATCATTCACCACCAAGCAAACAAGCAGTTGGGCACGTAAAGCACTTAAACAAAGTGGTGCAAAAATATTTTCGAGAAATTCACCTATCCTTAAGCATCGAAAGCAAATAGTGTAAAAATCTTTTCGCTACAAATTCGTGGCTCTTAGCCAAAATGTCTCAGTTCAATTACGACATTAACGCAAATGTCTGCGTGTTTGAATGCTATATCCGTAAACTATTTGAGATTTTTGAAAGGAGTTAATTTATTCCTAATCAAGCATAGGTCCAAATTTGCACGATAGGTATTGAAACTTAGTGGATGGAATTTGTCACGTACGTATTTTAAATGTCTTGTCATGAGTTTACACAAATATTTCTACCATAAAAAGAAACTGGAACATCTGAGAAGTACAAGAGAGAGAGAGAGAGAGAGAGAAAGAGAGAGCTAGAGAGACGTTCCACAGGTGTACAATAAGTAGTAACAAGAAAATTTAGCTAATTAATTGACCTACATGCTAGAATTCACTGTCGTAAGCATACTCAAGCCCCGTATATAAGTTTATTGTCTGTTGTTCCACTGAGTAGCAGCTAGCGGGGCTTGAGGTTGCATATGTTAATATATTCTAACATGCAGGTCATTGAATTCGCGAAATGTTCCCGTCCCTAACAGCAAGTAAAACAAGAACAAGACGTAGTGTTTTAATAATTCCTCCTCCCCCCAAAATAACTGGCAGTAAAAGAAAAATAAAGGGAAAATTAAAAGAGCTTCTCTTTAACGCTACTTGTTGGCGAATTTTAGAAGGCCACGTCGGGAGGGTAGAGTTTGTATTCACTCTCAACAAGTATTGAACGTCATCCCGGGAACAGACGCAAGTATTCTTTACGTTGTAAAAATGGTTAATTTTATGTCACTACTGTATATTTTTCCTTACTCCCCGTTCAAAATTAAGTTACAAAATAGTCAGAAGCGTGTAAAATTCGCGGATGACAATAGACATAAACCAGAAATTATGAACCTATATATTTGAGTTACGATCGCAATTGGCTGTATACATATTTGACGTCTTCTTGAGACCTCTTAAACAATAATATATAGAGACATAAACAGTTCTCAGGTTTACTGACATTTTGGATAACCTGTAAGAATATCTGTGCACTCAAGCAAACAACAGCTGACACAGAAATAATTACATCTTTGATTCTACTTTTAATTGCTGCTATTTTATTAGCTCAGCTCTATACATGAATCACACGATGGACAATTGAGGAAGTGGCACGAGATTTCAGTTCTTTGAATTCTAACTTGTGTTAAAAACAATACGCGAATAAATGTCCCTTATAATAAATAAAACACAAATTCAATTTGCAATCAGATTGCATCACTGTGCCAGAAAACAACCGATGAGCTAGTGTTGTGTATATATAGCTTTAAAGTCTAGCCTACATGTCAGTGAACATATCTGCAGGGACAAGAACAATTCTAGTTTTCTTTTGGCACAAGCAAGATTTCAAATATCTCTATGTTAGTTTCACTTTCGGCATTGGACCTTGCCTTTTTGACACTTCCTGGAAAATGCTGAGCCAATAATAAAGAATCAACTAAATGCGAACCCAATCATGTGATATCACTGTGTCAGCTAGCAGCCAATGAACAGGGGTTGTCTACTTGAATACACAGATATTCTTGGAGGCTAGCCTACATGTTTGTGAACCCTCGAATTTTTCATATTGAAGGCAGAGAATTTGTTAGAGCCGGCTTTTCGAAGCTATATATGCCTCACACTAAGTAGACGTTGTGCCCTTGATATAAATGTAAAATAACAGTGAAATGGACGTGTCTGTTTTTGAATGATGACACAAATTGTCGCCTGAATTTTCAAATTTCATGTTTAGTTTAACTGAATCTAAGTAACTATTCGTGCGTAACTCACCAACATTATACAATATATTTTCTTAATTTTGGGATATTTGCAGTCGTATATTGTTTTGTAAGTAAGTACCTCAGATCAGCGCAGAAGCGGCGTTGTGTTTCAAGGAAAGCATAATTTAACTTGATCTTACACGAAGGCCGGAATCTCGAATGTAGCAACGCTGTATTCGGGGGACTACTGCCTGCCACCAGTTTGTGCAGTTTGTCTAGGTGCAGCTCTTGTGGAGTGTGTACTACTACACACACTAGGATTTCTGCGGAAACAATTTAGCAACAAGTTGTTTTACTGTCTTATGTGCCCAGCTGCAGCTCTGCTTCAAGGTTATTGGCAGCGTGTTGTTGTGCAGAGACGTATTTCATTTGGCAGCACCAATCAGAACAAGGTTATTACACCACACGTCTGTGATTTGGGCATAGAACACTAAGGGCCGTATCTATAGACCTCTTTCGAATGACAACCAACTGCTCACCAATACTTTCTCTATGGGGATAGCAGTTGGTTGTCTTTCGAAAGCCGTTTATAGATACGACCCTAAGACATGTGACAGTTACACAATACAATCACTAAGCACGAAGCAGAGATGCTGATGTGTTCATAAGACACTGAAACAAGTTGTTGCAAAGTTCTTTTCGCGCAAATCAGGGGTCCCTATGTATAATCACTCCGAGCACAACTTTCCTTGGAATGGAATAGAAGCAAATTTTGTCAGCACTTAACATCTAGATCTTAAGCGCTGGTGATGCATGACGCAATCTGAATATAGAGCAAATGACGTGGCGAAGGAAACGGAAGATCCCCGAGAAAACTCGCCACCCAGCAGCACCGTCCGGCACGACCCCCTAATGCGAAAACTCGGGGACCGAACCCGTCAGCAGTCGAACTCGGATCACTTTATTAAGAGGCGAGCGCTCCGACCACGGCGTCAACCGCGGAACCCAGCTTTCCTTAGATCTCATACAACACTTCGCCGCTGGTCTAAAATACTCTCGGAGGCTAGCCCACGTCACAGAATATTTAGCAATACAGAAGTGAAACTGCCGGTAGACCGGCGAACTCACTCACACACGCCAGCAAAATGGTCTCCCTGGCCAGCAACATGGCGGAAACGCCTTCTGCCAATCAGCGTATGGCAGCTGCCCTGCTAGCTGCCAGCCAGGCCAATAGGAAACCTGTAGTAACATGCAGGAGCCTAACATACACGGGGCTCTCCAGCAGCCAATAAGCAGCGAAGATCGCCCGCATCAAACGAGCCGCCTCGTAATTTCGCGTCTGTATTACTATTTAGTCTGTGCCCATGTGTTGGAGAACCATCAAATCTATTCATACTCTAGTTGTCAGTAATTTCCAATATAAAACGTGGAACTATTGCGGGTTCATTTGAAACGAATTTAACTTAACTAACGAAGACGCACACATAAGTAGGAACACCAGTGCTTTTCCGAACAGTTTTTGCAGTAGTTTGTTTCAGTGCTTCATGTGCACATCTGTACCTCTGATTCACGGTTAGTGATTGACTGTTTAAAACTTTTCGTGTCTTAACTCTTTACAGCAAATCACGACGAACATCTAGTATCGCAGTAATCTTATTCTGATTGGTGTAGTCAAATGAGAAACGTTTTTCCGCAAATACACGCTGCTAATAACAATGAAGCAAAGCTGCAGCTGTGCACATGAGGCACTGAAACAAACTGCTGCAGAAATATTTTCACTAAAAATTAGGCTCCCTATACAAGAACGGTGTGCTCGCGATTGAGAAAATGTTTATAAACTAGTAATTGAGGTCTCAGAATTAATACTAAACCTGCCTGAATAAACTGGCTGACTGTCACACTACCGTGTTAGAAGTACAACTGGAGCAGCAGACAATTTACAAGTAACTGAGGACATAGTGTACACAGGACTGTAGAGTACAGCCTGCTGGTCGTTGAACCCACGACATTTCCTAGTCTCTATTATTATATTTCAAAACACCTTGTAGTTATTTATTTTACTAACGCATTTCTTCTGGATACATGTGCTTAACTATTTTAATTCCAGAAAAATAATTAAAATTTTGTGCGAAGAATCTGCTCCAGAGACGTGCACAGGCAAAACATATAATTAAACATATTGTTACAAGTTTGAGACATAAACTTTAAATGTGGGCAATTCCCATGAGTTCTTTGGGATAGAGGTCTTATAATTAGAAATAAAAGAGTTAAATTAAGTACGGGATTTAATAGCTCACAAAGCTACGAAATACACAAAACAGTAATCAACTATAACTCTCACAACACAATTAGTTATGCACACAATTACTCCTGTGTCACAGACACGTTAGTTAGCTTGGACAATTAAAGCACAAAAAAAGTCTACCATCAATTAATTGAAAATTACAAATCACAATAAAATTCAGTCATATATCCAATCAACAGGCTTTCAAATAGGGACAATGTACAACCTTATCAGTCCGAAGTGGTGATGGCTCACCATGTGCTGCGCAGCACCCCGAGC
>PNEQ01071318.1:35548-69439 GCA_003012365.1 Medauroidea extradentata
GTCTTCGGTTCGACTCCCGTCGCGCACCTCCTCTTCGCCTGTCAGCCCGCCGCAGCAGTCCTCTTGATTCGCCCAACACTGCTCCGAAGGTAGCCGCCTGCCGCCTCACAGTAGACTCTGACGTCACCAAGATGTCTTCACCAGTCTCTCTCCACAGGCGTAGCACCTTCCTCTAGCACTACCAATAGCGAACTCTCCCGAATTTGTCGATTCGGAGCTTTTATACTTGGCCAAACAGTCGGGTCTTCCCCGCATTACATGGGTCTAAAATTAGACATTTCATCATGTTTCGCATGTGATTTGAGTCATGTACGCCGCTTCGCAGGGTAAAAGCGCAGTTGGGACAGGTATCTATGACGTAGTTTCGGCGGGATTCCCACCATGAGACACCCGGGCTTTGAGTCATGGGCCAGCCCTCAAGGTGTTTCGACACAGGCCCCATACAGCCCGCCCTCAGAAACGCAGCATGCAACAATATTTCAATTTTAACTATTTTATTGGACGCACGCTATTGCGAACGAATATTTTCGAGTCACAGAAAACATAATTAAACAAAATAAAAAACGATAATAATGGTTCTCAACAAACATGTCACATAGTGCAATTCCGGAAAGAAATACAATAGTTTTCAGAAAGACTACACAAGAATCATTAGTAGAACAATAAAACGACAAAATAAGGCTAGTTAAACCCACCACGGCACATGGTCAAGGACAACGCGGATAACACACGCAAATAGAAACTGGAATTAATTTAAACACAAACCACACAACGTAGAACACACAAACAAAGGTAGCCGGCTTACTTCGACAGCAAGAGATTCAACGTTTCAGTAACTGGTATATGTTCCCGTATTCATGCACGTGTACAGACTACGGAAATCCAACATTTTTTTATACACATTTCGAAACATTACTCAGCCAGTAAAGAAGTAGAAACGATCATAGAGAATTTTGAAATGAAGCAATGTCACTATAATGTTTTGTGAATTATCGATAACCCTAGGAATTCTCCAATTACCAGCAGCACCAGTGTTTTAAATTTCGACCATTCATGATGTCCTTTTACGAAAATCTTAAAAGTGTGCAGTGGTCATCATCTAGCTAAGTACGGAACAAGTAACTTACTTCAAAACCGCCGCCATGGCATTTTACTTCTGTATACCCAGATATTCTGTGGTTTGACCATAGTTTCGCTACGTCAAGGTTGTTCACTGAAGCCGTCCAACGTATTGGAAGAGCCAGTTGGGCGATAGAGGTAAAAATTCGGTCAAGTGCGCGCCACTTGAAACGATCGTAAACGTTAGCTGCCCTGAAGCCCGACTCCCGAACAGGTTATTTATTAAGCTCGTCGTATAAATTATCCAACAGATTTATAACCAAAATCATAAAACGAAGAAAAACGGCTTCGTTTTATGGGATTAACTCATAACATCCAAGAAGGAATAAGGGAAAAAAGTCAAAGGGATTTTCATCCCACTGCGAGGCTATTATCCACGTGGTCGGACGTATCGTTAAAGTTCTCCCTCTGGAAGGAATGACTAGCCCAACGAACTGTAAATCTCGAAGCAAATGTTCCCTCAAGGATGTGTGTGAGTCGTTTTGCAGCAGCCATGCGTTGTGAAATGATTTATGGGACGCTGTCCTTCGGCGCGAAAACGACTGGGAAGTAAAGCGATACGTGATGTCAACAACTTAATTTCACCACCAGCAAATATATGGACTTAGTTTCTCCCCGACTGATAATTACAGTGAAATTTTGAACTTATTAAGAACCTAGCATTTAGCGTAAAAATTGACTGCTTTTGTATTATAATCGAAAAAAATATCGTATTTTTAGGAGCAAACTAACAAATTAACACTTTAATACTTCAGTGTTTCTGCATTTGTAATTTGTAGGCGCTGTAGTTAGAACCCAGAAGTCTTCCAGATAAAATTTCTGTACCACTTTATTTTGAGACCTTGCGTGCACACCTGTATTTCTGCTTCGTGGTTATTGGCAGAGTGTTTATGTGTATATGAGTCACTCATTTGACTGTGCCAATCAGAACAAAGTTACAGCGACACACAATCGAGACGTCGAGAGTTAAAAGCATCCAATCACTGACCACGAAGCAGATAGGGATATGTTCACGTAAGGCATTGAGACAAATTATTCAAATATTCTTATCACCAAATATCACTGGCTCTAACTGCAATATTTCCCGGGAAGGAATGGAGACAAAGTACAAATGAAAACACTGTAATATTGTGTAGATTTCGTGATAGGTTGACTAATGTTTCGCCTAGGCATATGTTCACAGCATGTCCGCCAGACACGAGATTGAGTGCTGAAATTTTCTGACTTCTGAGTCACCAGGTTAAACAAGGGATTATGCCCTACTATATCGAGCAGCGAATTGCGTTACTAATTATTTCGATTGGTGCATATAGTGTTGAAATGAAGGTTACAGTGTAGTAAGATTATTTTACTAAGTATCGATATTTCTAGCAATATACCCGCAACTTTTTTTTTATGGAAACCTGATATCTGCAAAAAGATTTCATTAACTGTTCGTTTTAAAAAAAAACCCTAAGATACGTATAAGCCTGTAATTGGATTATATTATTTTATTGTCTATTGTCTCGTGGTTCTACCTGGCCAATGGGTTCTCATACGAATGACGTCTGAAAGTATTAATTTTGTTGTGACGCAGTCAAGTAATATGTATTTCCTCATAAAAGCACGTGGCTAGTTAATAGTGGCACTCGTTTTATTACTTCAACAACATCGCACATGCTAAGTTTTAATAATTTACTTTACGTCTGCTGTTCCATTTAGCTTTTTGGAGAGGAGATGACAGGCGAGAGTGCTTTACGGCCCTTATTTAACAAAGATTGGCATTATGAAAGCGAGATTCAACGAGGAGAGGTTGTTGATTTAAATGAATCAATCTGAATATTGTTACAGCGAAATAACCATACGTAACTCACGGGCCATCAACAAAGAATCGTGAGAAAAGATGTAAAATGTTCCAGTACTAGACATATTTGCAGCTTACATAACCTGCAATTTCGAAAAGGAAAAATTCGCGAGTTTATTGAATCCAAAGCCCAGTAAACATTTGTTCATGGTCTGTTGCTCCACTGTGTAACAGCTGGTGTACAAATGTCCGGGGCTTGAGTGTACATACAGTGCATTCTAACATGCAGGTCATTGAACTAGGGTAATATTCCTTCCACCTGTAGAGTTGTATGGTTCAGTATTTCGGAAACATTGTTTGGCTGCTGAGAAACTTACACCAGTAACCAAGAGGAGAATGAATATATCTTTGTTTCCCTACAAGCTTGTTATTAGCTAAGAATTTAGTAGACTCTGTGTAATAATTAGACCCACGATTTTATGGTGAAAAGATTTTTTCACAATTTGTTTCCATGCCTTATGTTCACATCCGCAACTCTGTTTCATGGTCAGTGATTGGACGTTTTAACTGCCACACGTCTTGAGGTTATACTGACAAATCACAGATGAATTGCGTCACAATAGCCTCATTGTTATTGGTACAGTCAAATTAAGCACGTGTGTGAGCAAAGACCCGCTGCCAATAGCCGTGAAGCAGAGCTGCCGAGGTGCACGCGAGACACTGAAACAAAATGTTGCAAAATTCTTTCGGCGACAAAATCGTGGCTCTAGTAATAATTTAAGCCTGTTATTTTTGGTGAAAAGATTTTTGCACCAATTTGTTTCAATGTCTTACATACACATCGGCAGCTATGCTTCATGGTTATTAGCAGTGTGCCTTTGCTCGTGAATGTCTCTCATTCGATTTCACTAATAAGAATAATGCCATTGTGACATCATTAGGGACCCCTGTTTTTCGCGAAAAGAATTTTGCCCCACTTTGTTTCAGTGACTTACGTGCACATCTGCAAATCTGCTTCATGGTTATTGGCAGCGTGTCCATGGCTAGCATTTGACTGAGCCAATTACAATAACGTTCCTACAACACCACACGTCTGCGATTTGCCGGTAGAATTCCAAGACTCGTGAGAATTAAAATATCCAGTCACTGACCACGACGCAAAACTGCAGATGTGCACAAAAGGCACCGAAACAAAGTGGGGCAAAATTCTTTTCGCGAAAAACAGGGGACCCTAGACATCATACGCCTGTGATTTGCCAGTAGCACCCCAAGACAAGTGAGAGTTCAAACATATAATCACTGCCCATGAAGCTGAGGTACAGACGTGCACATAAGGCACTGAAACAAACTTGTGCAAAAATATTTTCGCCATAAAATTGTGGCTCTAGTCATTACTAGAGACTGGAAAAATTTGCGTGTTCACTGACATGTAGGCTAGCCTCCAAGAATATATGTGTATTCAAGTAGACAACAACTGTTCATTGCCTGCTCACTGACACAGTCATACCACACAACTGGATCTGAATTTAGTTGCTTCTCGTTTGTTAATTAAACGTCATCCAGTGTATGTCAAATACGTCAAAGAGCAAATTACAAGAATCTCTAGAACTTACAATTAGTTGAAATCTAGTATGTGCTAAAAAAACTCGATTTTTTTCAGATCCCTGGTCATTACTCATAAACGTCGTCAGATTATTCACACCTAAGTCAGATGCACTTTTAAATTTAAATATAATCAATATGTTCTATAAGTTTGCGGTATTGATTGCAACGCCAGAATCAGTGATAGAACAAACGTTTTCTTAAAGTATTTTATCTGTACGTTTTACGTTCACATTTGTGAAACATGCCGTTCAAATGAAGAGGATTTACGTTTCCTTCAGTGTAAGTTCACATCGTGGCTATGAGCTGTGATGCCTGCTGACAGAGTTCAAGTGGTGTCGCTCTAAGGGTCACAATCCGCGCTAAATTACTGCATGCTCTAGAATATGAATTCTTTTTGGCATACGTTTTCTTCTTCCCTCTGACCTCAATATAGAAGATACAAGTCCTTGTAGAAATTGCCAGGTCGAATTGAGGACAATCACATTCTACCTCTGAAACTGGACAACCAAACGTAATACCCGATTGCGTTCACATCGTATGCGTTCGCAAAAATATTGGTGTCTTGGCTCTGTTCAAGAAGTTTTAACGTTCTGACAATTACAAATATTTTAATAAGAAATAAACTTCCCATACTTTTTTAGGCTAAATATCCACAACAGCGCTGTTCTGTTTCATCGCTTATAACAATAGCTAAAAAATCTTCAGCAATACGCAGAGTTTTGCAGTTAGCTCTAGTATTGTCCTGCATTTTTATTTTGACAAATATGAATGTTACGAATTCTATAATCTTCTTTACGTGGAATATATAAACTCTAAGAAAATTCTCAATTAATTCTGGAATTAACGTCCTCCTCTGTAGTAAAAAATGAGTTGTTAGTTTAAATTAAAATTAAGAATAACGCAAAGAGTCACTAACATGTCTACGGTATACTAACTAAACGCGACATTATTCCACTCTAAAATCGGTTTAATTAATATTAAAAACAAATTAACATACGCCTAAAATATTTTTCCCCTCCATTTTAAATTCTTAACCTGCTGTTAAAATATACGATAATCGTGAAAGTATTTATGACCCACCTTGTTTCAATGCTTTTGTACGCTTTTTTAAAACTGTTTCAAAGTTTTTGTGCAGATTCGCCTCTCATTTCACTGTGCCGATCAGAATATCGTTACTGTGAGGTTGCATGCTCCACTGCAAGGATCGTTCAAAAATAACAGGACCGTAAGAAACTGAAGGTTGAAAACATCTACTCATGATCACTGACAGCTATAAGCAAAGCTGCAGGTTTGGGTGTAAGACATTGTATTAAGTTGGTGAAAAATATTTTCACGAAAAGTGCAGGTCCCTGTAAATCTGACGTAATATTTCAACTATTGCTAAAAATTGACTGTTATATCACATACTGTTAATTTTATTGCCTAAATTGTTTTGGAATCTCTTCAGCGTGTTAAATTTTCTACCAGTGCAAATTATTCTTGGAGAAAACTTTGTTAGACGACAATACGCCTGGATTGTTTTTCGTAACCTTCAGTTAGTTGCTTGCATGTGCAATACAGAGTTATTTACAATTTAAAACATAACATTAAGGGGTATTGTACGTGATGCAATAGACGCACTGTAATCAGTAAGCCAACGAACTTTTCACGAAAATAATTTTGCCCCAGTTTGTGTCAGTATCTCACGTACACATATACATATGTGCTTCGTGATTAGTGACTGGATGTTTTAACTCTCACGCGTCTTAGGTAGAGCCAGTGATTTTTTGTGAAATGAATTTTGCAACAATATGTTTCAATGCCTTATGTGCACTTCTGTAGCTGCGCATCGTTGTCATTGATTGGATGCTTTTAACTCTCAGCGTCTCGGCATTATATTTACCAATCAGAGACGTGTGGTATTGTTGTAACCTTGTTATGATTGGCGCAGTCAAATGAGTGACTGGTCACTGCACTAATGCCTTCTGCCAATAACCGTGAAGCAGAGCTGCAAATGTGCACATAAGGCACTAAAACAAATGGTTGCAAAATTATTTTCCCGAAAAATATTACTTTGGTTGGCTCAGTCAAATGACAGACATCACTTCACAAAGATATGCTGTAGAGACCTGAAAAATTCGCGGGTTCAATTACCTGCAGGCTAGCCTCCAAGAATATTTGTGAAATCGTGTAGACAGCAGCTGTTGGATAGCTGCTCGCTGAAACAATGAAATGGGCCTGTATTTAGTTACAGTTTTATTATTGGCTCAGATACTTCCAGGAAGTGTCGGATAAGTCAACGGCCAATTGTGAACTTTGTACAGACCTGTAGTTGCTGGAACTGTAGCTTGCGCCAAAAATAAAATGCGAATTTTTCAGGTCCCTAATATGCTGCCACTAACCACCAAGCACAGGTGTAGATGTGTACGAGAGACACTGAAACAAACTGGAGCATTCCCAACAAACACTTAAAACTGAAACAATTCACGGTTTCACAGACCTGTAGGTAGAGACACGATTTTGTGGCGAAAATGTTTTTGTATCAATGTCGTACATGCACATTGCCAACTCTGCTTCATAGTTATTGGCCGCGTGTCTTTGTTCAGACGTGTCTCTCATATGATTGCACCAATAAGAATAAGACTATTAATACCTCCAATCACTGACCGTGAAGCAGAGGGGCAGATGTGCACATGAGGCATTGAAACAAATTGGTGCAATAATCTCTTCGCCATAAAATCGTTGCTGTACCTGTAGGCTAACTTCCAAGAATATATGTGTATACAAGAAGACAGCAGCTGTTCATTGGCTGTTAGCTGACATAGTGACACCATATGATTGGGCCAGCATTTAGTTGATTCTTTATTATTGGCTCAGCACTCCCCAAGAAGTGTCAAATAAGTCAAGGACCAATGGCGAAAGTGACACAAACTTAGAGATACTTCGAATCAATTTTGTGCCTAAAAGAAAACGTGAATTTTTCTGGCCCCTTCATATTCTATTTTATTTTACGCATACAATACTTATAATTCGTTAAAGAAAACTATCTATTTTAGTTTAACAATAAAATATTTAATTTTTGAAGGTGGAGAGCTTAGAAGTAGTATCTCTAGTAATTCATAATTACTAAATACCACAGAAACATTAATCATTTAAAATTGTATGGGAGTTTTGGTGCATTTTAGTTCCTCATTTTCTGTTGTAAAATTCAGACTGAACTGTATTATAAAGTAAAACGCTATATTTAACGAATTATTCATTTAACACACACAAAAAATATTTATCAAAATAGTTTGTATAGCTACACATTAGGATCACTATATATCCAGAAGTTAATATACTGTCAACAAAGCATATAACAGATCCAACATTTAAATTATCTTATATGAGAGTTTCACACGTTTATGAACGAATGCCTCAATGAGTAGTATGCAAAAAAATTGAAATTCGCTTAAGGAATCCATTACGAGTAATTTAAGTTGTAGCTGCAGGTGCGTGTGGAGGCAGGGTGCGTTTAATGTAGTTGGGGGCTGTTAAACTGGGCAAACTTGTCTGCGCCTTGTACCGAGATAATAAGTAGTTCTCTGCTGCACCTAAGTAGCGAGGTTTGGGGAGTGGATGGTTGGGGGCGGAGAGGGGGTGGTTTGTGGGAGGAAGAAGGAGGCAGAGAAGGGAAACGCGTCTCACAAGAGGTATGGGATCAAAGAGCTGAGTGACTGACGCCTATGTATTTTAATGAGTAAGATTAAGGAGCAAGGTTAGATTGAAGTATGTGGAAAGCAAAGCCTTAACCTAGAGTGAGTTGAATAGAGCCGACTAAGAATCTCATTGTCTGGTGCTGGTTCTAGACAGGGCCGTTAATAAGATTACTCGCAGGCATTATTTCTTGGCGGTAATAAGATCAAAAGGATCCCAACAGTCATTTCTCGACACGATAGCTACGTAACAAGGCTGCTCTGCTCCCGAATTTCGACAAAGTCTCTTCCCCGCTACGTTATCGATAGAGGAACACAAATGGACTCTTTTGCACTATAAACCTATGTTTCTACCTTCCGTTATTCAAGATGTGAGTTTATTTTTCTATCTTCGAAGTACGTTTATCACGCACTCAGATAAAAAAAATAAGTCCAAAAAAATTAAAAATTGTCTCACAAAATTTTGTAAGCTGTACAGGCTAACTGTCGAATTGTACAACTACAAGCAGAAATCGTTAAACACTAAAGGCCGTATTCAGAAACGTTTCGATAAACCAGGTCTTAACCTGGTCTAAGCATAGATTAACTAGACAACAACTAAATCCCTGACTAAGAACTACTGAATTATCGTATTTAGAAGTACATTTCTTGTAACTTTAGACCATGTTCAGTAGCGACTAACTAGGCACAGTTTAAGACATGTAAAATGTTTGGCAACGTCGCGAAACTGCCCGTTGCCATGACGATTAGTCAAGCGTCGTTTTCTTTTTCCATCGTCTGCTGAATAAGCTATTGTACTTTTGGTAATGTTGTGGGTGAATTGTTATTATTGTTATTAGTATTATTATTATTATTACATGCGACAGCATTTGCGTCAAAATACAATATGCAGAATCGGAAAAAAATTCGCAAAAGAAAAGACAAACAAATTATGTATTATTATTTTTTAGAAATGTGTTACATCGTAAAATATACACACATTATGGAAAAATAAATATTAAAAGGCAAGATGATTCATATTCATTAGAACATTTTCTAGCATTGTTCGCTGAAAATATACGTCGTGATAAATTAAACGATAAGATGCCGCCATATTCGCTCCAAACCTGGCAAATGTTCAGGTTAATCACACCTTAAGCTAGCCATCTGCCGTGACTAATTTAAACCATTTGTTCAACTCATACTAAGATAGTCACCTCTTAATACGGAAAATCGCAAAAAGTTACTAAATATGGCGATTTAAACTATGAATATTTTTTAAAACCATGACTAATATTGTTTCTGAATTTGGCCCTAAAACTGTAAAACATTTACCTTTTCAGTAAATATTCATAATTTATTGTCCTTGCGGTTAGGCACCTTCTGAGTACTTGATACATTTTACTAGCAGGCTGTCTACAGAGAGATTCGTACAGACAGGAGTATTTCGTGAACTCGTCTGCTAACAGTCTAAACTTCTCAGTCCTGTACACACACTGTCGAATGTCCACTGCTTGAGCCACGATTTTATGGCGAAAAGATTTTTACATAAATTCGTTTCAGTGCCTTATGTGCACATCTGCCGCTCGGCTTCATGGTCAGTGATTGGATGTTTTAACTCGCACTAGTCTTGGGGTTCTTCTGGCAAATCACAGACGTATGATGCTACATTTTTCTCATTGTGATTGGTGCAGTCAAATGAAAGACACGTCTGAGCAAAGACACTCTGCCAATTACCATGACGCAGTGTTGCGTGTGTGCTCGTGAGGCGTTGAAACAGAACTGTGCAGTAACCTGGGGCCTATTCTGTAACTTTTCAGTCTCTTATTCGAGCTTTATATTAAGAGAGTTGGTGGGTAACTATCTTTATTACGAGAATTCGTATTATGTGGCTAAACATGGCGCCGTGACTGTCCTACACAAGCTTCGTGACTCCCTTAGGGTTCCAGAGTGTTGTTACGAGCCAAATTCAGGAAAATGGCCGACATATTTAAGTTGTGTTCTACGGCCATGCTCATTGGAGGACAAATCCGATTGAAATATTGCTTGGAAGAGGACAGAAATACATTATTTTATTTTTCCTCCAATAATGAAACATGTTGGGGGAATTATATATCTGTTTATATATTAACTTTTAATGCCGAAGCAAACAACAAATTCAATACAACACGCATGCTGCTATCTCTTGGCCGGAGATATTAACACAGTGCTAGTGCTGCTATCTCTTGTAAGCGCAGCACACTACCTTTTCACGAGAGACGAGATGAAGTGATAAAATTTTTAAAATCGGAATTATAAAGAGGAACAAATATGATTTTTATAATTTAAAACTGAACTTAAGTAATTAGTAGTTCAAAACATGCTGTGAAAAAGTAAAAAATATATATAATTTAGCAAGTTATATGAAGGTTTTCAGAACACATCCTACAGTGTTGACAAGTATATAGCGATTCTGGTAAAGAGAGGTGTTAGAGAATACGATATAAAGACAGTCACGAGTGACTATCTTAATAGCTGTCGCTCACGAAAGACAGTCACAAGTGACGATCTTTACCAAAAGTGAAGTTAGAGAATAGACCTCCAGGGCACAACAAACTCGTAGCTCTAACATAAACTGTGCTCACAATAATGACAGACTTGATGGAAAATTATTTAAAAAAGAGAGAGGTTTTGTTTCATGCAAACAACAGACATTACTCACCTCGTCCAGAGGACAACCAGAAGACAGGAGGAGATTATGGGACTTGGCTATGAGCAGTCGAAGTAGTTTCTCTTTCATTTCTGAGAGTATGGTTGGTCGAGCTCTGAAATAATGACAGACTTTGAGTTAGCTACGAGCCTCACTACTACCGCACTATCAGTTACAATCAGTTACATTTCAACAGATTCAGTAAGGTGTTATTTATTTTCACAGGCCAAGCATACATGCGCGGATTTAATTTTTTTAATTGAATTATGTGATTACTAGAGACCCGGAAATTTTGTGAATTCATTACAGAAGACATTAGATTTCAAACACGTGTGCACATGTGATAGTTCCCCTATTGAATCACTATTAATAATATTTTTTCGAGAGGACTGTGAACCAATAGCAGACCTGTATGAAAACACTCACAGACTGCCGCGCTACCTTGTCACATGTACAACTGTCCACTCACTGGAGCAGACAATATACAAGTATCTGAGGACATAGTGTACACAGCCTGCTGGTCGTTGAACCTGCGATATTTCCGGGTCTCTAGTGATCAAATAAGGTACACTTAATGTTAAGTTTAATGTACTGTTTATTGTATATTTGTATGTGGTACTTAAGGTTTAGATATTTTCTGTTGACTTCTGTTACTCTCTGTTACATAATATTTCTTAAAAAATCTCTTTATTACAAAAACTGTCTAGAGACAAAGTAGTACAGAAGTTACACGCACTACCGATTAAAGAGTCAAACAAATACAGTAAATGCAGGTTAGTTCGTTGAAAATTCACAAGACTGAAACAGTTCAAAAATGTCATGCGTGATGCGCTAAGCGTAGAAATTTCAAATCACGCTAGATATATTCAATGTTTCAATTATAATAAACAATTTTATTGAGTAAAAAACACAAATATCTATAAGTACAGACTTTTTCCTTTGATATAATTCATACACGAATTTAACTTCGTTAAACATTGAATTTATTTCCCTGATTAAACCTGCACTTACCAAGACATTTTTCGATGAAGTAATGTTCACAAATTAAATCACTCGTTAGTCACTGGCAAACAGTTTATATCTACTAATATAGTTTTATAGTGAACCACTTTCCGTATAATTAGGAATGATTGAGCGGTTATTACTGATTTTTAGAATATGAGGTAGGAAAATGCAGTTTTTTCCTCGCAGTTACCTAGTTCTGATTGCTTCAGCAATATAACACGGCCAAATAATCAAAGATGAGTTGCATATATAAATGCAAGTTAGTGAAAAATGGCTTGCGATAAATTTTTTTTCACGAAACTCGGGTGTGTCTACTCATGACAAATGTCAGTTTTTTTTGTTTTTTTAATGTAAATATTCAAAATATGTGCAATGCTATACGACGCTAAGAATCGTTAACGGTAAGCATAGAACATAGTCTGTACGCACAACAATTGATTTCTATGTATTCGAGCACAGTGATTCACAGCTGCATAATATTCGGCCGTGTGCTTAGATATGCTATCAAAGGAAAACGTAATATTCAATTTCTAGCGCGAACGCATAGGACAGCCACCAATCAGAGCAAATGATTTACTGAGCGACCACAATGTTGGTTTAACCTCCAAAATACACAACTAAACGAGGATAAGAAATTTAAATTAAAAAACTTTGATTGTAAATAATGTTTCACAGTGTGCAGTTTAGCATGGTCTTTGTTTTTGCATTTCGTATTATCTCCAACTACGATTAAACTGCAAATATGTTCGAATGGCCTTCGGATGTAATCAATTTAGCAAAGAATGCTTCCGATTCATTGGCAAAACATTACGTTAAGAATTCAACTGTGAATTGATTTAGCACAAAGTGTCAGGCGAAGCACAGTTTCTACTATTATGTTACACTGTAAAAAAACTTCCTTAAATGTTTAGGAAGTTGTTAAACTAAACGCAGTATGGGACAGTTACCATACTTCCACATTGTAATCATGGAAACTTTTACAACTGCTGCAATAAAAGTCTAGTATCTTCAGTATAAATTGAATGTTTTATAAAGTTCAGGAGTGCTACCATGGATGTCTATGAAACAATTCTATTATACCTACTTTCTTAGCATTTCTATACGCACGTGTGACAAATTTACAAACTATAGTTATAGTTAGAGACACTGGAAAATCGCGAAAATGTTTAGCATAGTCTCCAATAAACTATAGTATACTAACCGTGACACGTGTGAACCGTTTTGGGACAAATCACACACGCTGTGTGTCCAAGCTGTGCAGTTCTAACTGGGCCTGTTGTGGAGAGAAACAATGCTACAAATAAACCATAGCCAATGTTGATACGAAACATTCAGTGTTATATACATCACGTTGGAGCCTAGCAAACAGTCAACTATTCCTGCGATTTTCCAGTGTTTCTAGTTATAGTGTATATGTACTATGCCCATGTTCTTGTATTGTGAACGAAGCTTAATTCACGAGAGGTGGTCCTGAACGATTATGACGCAGACGTGTATGTAGGCTCGAGATCTAACTCACCGATACAGCTGTATCCTCAAGGTCGCCACAGTACTCAGTTCACCCAGGATGTCTCCTACTGTGACTGAGGGGCCGTCTGCAATCTTGTCGAAACTCAGCGGCTTCCAGTTCTTTATTATCACAGAACCTGTCAAGTCAAACAGAAACATCCCTGTCACAGTCACATTTACCTTCTTACTTGCATATATTCCAAAGTACTAGTATAGGCCATTCAATCTAAAGTGAGCACTGTCCAACCATTATAATAATGAAAATAATGTATTTATTGGGACTATAGAAGTAAAGTTTCGAGAGTTGTGGAAAATTTACACTAGTTTTTAGTTACAGAGAAGATTTTGTATATAAAATAGTAAAAATGGCGGCATATTGGCTCACAGAAAATTATAAGCAGTGCTAAGTTTATCCTCAACAGACTATACAGAGTTTTCAACAGTTCGTAGAAACAGTGTGTATAATAAGGGAACCTTGGGCCATGAACTTTTCGCGAAAATAAATTTGCCCCAGTTTGTTTCCCTTACTTGCATCTGCAACTCTGCTCCATGGTTAGATATGATGGTACACCACGAAAATGTTTTGTGCCAACATACCCTTGAAAACGCTGTTGTTTCTTGAAACGTGTATGATTGGCTGATGTACATCTGACGCAACGGGGCTGTCTGCAGACCAATAATAGGCATCAAATCTTATAATATCAGAATTCTTATTGGTTTAGTCCAATAGGGTACCAGCTGCATGTACAAGCGAAAGCCAGAAATCTTCTGGTAAGCTGAACGTGGGTTGAAACCCAGCAAACAGTCAACTTTTCCCGCGATAAGCCGTCATCTCTATCCATGGTTATTGGCAGTGGGTCTTTGAAAAGTGACGTCTCACAATTGACTGCACCAATCACAGCAAGGTTACCACAACATCACACGTCTGTGATTTACGGATAGAACCTCAAGCCACGTGACAGTTAAAACATCCAATCACTGACTCTGAAGCTGCAGATGTTCACGTAAGGCACTGAAACAAACTAGGGAAAAACTCTTCTTTCGGAAAGTTCAAAGCCCTAAGGAGCTCTGATATTCGCCTTGAGTACACACATGCAGTTCTACTTCGTGGTCAATGATTGGACGTTTTTAACTCTCAGCTTCTTGGTCGCAATTCGGTTTAAACAAGACAAACAAAAATACAGACGATAAAGTGAATTATTACCGCATTGCCATCCAGTTCTTTAGTATGTTTCATGTATCATGTTTCTAGCTCATTGGGAAGTGAGTTAGTTTAACGTAGTAAATTTTTTTATTTGAGTAATTATTTCACAATAAACCATTTCTGAACGGTGTTTAAAGTTTCAAGTCTATAGATTATCGGAAAGTTAGTTAAAAATCGGTTGCAACATTTTTATCGGACAGTCAAACAAATGTACCGAAGAGAGAGAGAGAGAAAAAAAAAAAGAAAACGAGGTAATGATGACGTGGTAAAAACATTCAACTTTATTTTGGTGCCAGAATAGTTTTCATAACACAGCTGCATCATGCAACTGGACGACTACTGAGTGGCAGAATTAAAATTTTTGGTGCTTGGGCGCTCGTTTGTGTTATTTTCTTGTTAATCACTGGCTGACTTCCTGGTGGAATTGTAAATGTTTACCTTATCGTTTGCCAGTTGCGAACAGTACCTTTGTTTGTTTATTGTCAGTTCGTTTGTGCGTACTCTCTGGTTTTCTGTGACACGCCATTCGCTGCAATGGCGTATGTCCAAAATACTAATATAGTTTGTAAGTACTGCAGCTACATACCAGGAGAATCGTATTTAATTAGACGGCACGCACTGTCAAATGTTGCATTCTACAGAAACATTATCCAACCCATGCTGTGCCTAGTCATAACCGTCTTTAGTAGAAGCCCGCAGCCGTAGATCTGGCAACCCTGCACACAAGAGTTATTTTAACACTCCTTTTAGTTCTCTGAAGGCAATGGCTGTACCTGATTCGTTATTCTGCCCTACATACCGGCGAATCAGGGGAAGCCACTGCCATTTGTGATACAAAAAAGTGTTAATATGAACCTTCCTGGCAGGGTTGCCAGATATAAGGTCACGGCGACGCCTATGGCACAGAATATTTAGGAATACAGAAGTGAAATAGCTAGTAGAACAGCGAACTCAGTCACACACGCCAGCAAAACGGCTTCCCTGGCCAGCAACGTGGCGGAAACACCTACCGCCAATCAGTGTAAGGCGGCGACCCTGCTAGCCGGCAGCCAGGCCAATAGGAAACCTACTGTAACATGCAGGAGCCAAACATACACGGGGCTGGTATTAACAACCTCGGGCAACCAATAAGCGGCGAAGTTCGCACGTTTCAAACGAGCCGCCGCGTCATTTCACGTCTGTATTACTATCTAGTCTGTGCCTATGGCATTGTGCGTCATGTGGTCTGTAGGACAGAAACAAACTTATGTTCACAAATATGTTTTGCCCTTCTAGAACTGTCCTACAAAATTGTTGACATGCAATTTGGCAACGCCTTACATAGTGGAGAGGGTACGAAATAATTTCCTTGTACCAAATTCGGTCTTTATTCCTAATACGGACTAAGGTTATTCAAGGTGTCTGGGACATTAACTCTAGCGGGAGTAGTATGAAGAATATGCATGTCGAAAACTTTGAAAGTGGCTTCGCGCCAATCGCCACATTAATATAACTTCACAATCTTGAATGCAGATATCGTAGCGTCGCTTAAAAATTTAACTTTTGTGTATTAAAGTTGAATGTTTTCGATTGTAAGATGTACACTAAGTTAATTTGTAACTTTAACATACAAAAGGCTTTAATGTTATGTTCAGATTACCTTATATTTATCCAAGATTGAAAATATTGTCACATTTATTCTCCGACAGTAAAAGCCTATTTAAATTTAATATTACTGATATCTTGAATTTCCTATTCAATTTTGATAGTTATCAATATTTATACCAAATTAACGCAGGGGCCTAAATTACTTAAATTACGTTTAATTCTAGCCATTCTCGCAATATTAAATATTAAGTTTTTAACGTTATCAATAGATAGTGACACGGAAATTTTACGAATTCATTTGAGAAGACGTTAGATTTCAAACAACTACACGTTACTTGCTATCTTGATTGGATCAATGTTAATGAAACTATTTCTTGAGTACTGTGAACCAATAGTAGACCTGTATGAAAACACTCACAGACTGCCGCGCTACCTTGTCACATGTACAACTGTCCACTCACTGCAGCAGCAGACAATATACAAGTATCTGAGGACATAGTGTACACAGGACTGTGCAGTCCTGCCTACTGGTCGTTGAACCCACGACATATCTGGGTCTCAAGTTATCAATATTTTCCTCTATCCTGATATGCTGATTTATTTCCGTCTTTTTCGTACAAGTTCCAACTTACATTACCCACTTTTAAATGTTACGTTTAAAAAGTAATTTTCGAAATGTACATTGAAATAAATATTTTTCTTTCCACACTGCACATTACATTCACATCTGTACCACAGTCTGTTCTATCTCCACCACTCTTGCAGTCGCCCTCTTCTCGCTGGCTGTAAAAACGTTGCTGCTGTCGTATTAGTTTGTTGCGCCGGCACTGTGTCGCTTCATGTCTCTGTCATCGCCTCGTTTCCTCGCCAGTTGTCGCTTTATCGCATTGTCTGTCGCTTCATCTGTCGGTCACTATATATAGGCTATGTACCTTCATTACCTCGTCGTTCCATCGCTTTGACGCCTTTTCTCTCACATCATCGCTCTGTCGTCTTAACTACCTATCGCTTCATCTCTTTGTCGCCACATGCGTGTACTTAGCTTCACAGCCATGTCACTTCGTCTGGCTGTCGCCTTTTCTGTCACATCATCGCTCTGTCACCATTACTGTCTGTCGCTTCATTTGTCTGTCGCCACACATATTCTGAGCTTCATAGCATTGTCACCTCGTCTGGCTGTCGCATCATCGTTTTGTCGCCTTTTCTGTCACATCATAGCTCATCGCTGTATCGCCTTTACCATATGTCACTTCTTTTCTCTGTCACAACGTATATAGGATGTCCAGACCTAATAATAAGCAAACCACGCTAATCCTGGCCTAAAGTGGGGACGAAAATGGAAGTAACAAAATGTGCGACCATATTTTATGTGCACAATGTGGCAACACTGCACCGAGAGTCCCGTATTGCGCTCCATATCCACGTATTATTATATGTACTGTATGTGATACGAAGTAAACGTAGAAGCATGATTGGACTGCTCGGGATTTGAACCTGCACCCACAATACTTAGGTCAGAACAGTAGTAGTAACATAAGTAAGGTATGTGTAGAGCGCAAGAGGATTCTAACTAAACTGCTATGTTGTCACAGTGTGCATATAAAATGTCGTACAACATTTTGCAACTGAAGTTTTCGTCTCTAATTTAGCCCGGGATTCGCGTGGTGCACTTAGCCCAATTATGCCTTTGTTTCTGGATATCCTGTAGGCGTATATATAATTTGCATGGTTGAGGACATTTCAGTCGTCAGGTCTGTATTGTAACACAACATGTGTAGAATATTATGCTTTATTAAAATTTCTATACACATTTCAAATAAGCAAAATATCAGATTATTCATAATGGCAAGTGAAATTATTTCTGTCTTGAGTATGATGACGTGCATGTTGTGAAATCAGTATGATGTTTGTTGGACTTGTTTAAACAGTCGCGCTGTTAAAGAAATTATTATGTTTCCTACACAGACGTATTACTAACAGTCATTGCTCAGACGTAAAACAATGGACGCTAGCAGTTATCATTGCAGGCATGAGTATTTACGGATTCATCTTCCAGCAGTCTATACCTCACAGTCCTATACGTGCAAAAGTCGAATATCCGTTGGCTTCTACCGTAAAACCGGTTACCTCGTGTTATCCCTAAGAACGCCGATACGCTGAGAGTTAAAAGCATACAATCACTGACCACGATACACAGCTGCAGATGTGTACGTAAGGCATTGAAACAAATTGTTGCAAAATTTTTGTCATAAAAAGTCACTGGCCAATAATATATGAGTAATTGGCTTGCAATCGTCAAAGACGTGTCAAAAGAGCTGTCCTATAATCAACCTTACTTAGCATAAGTACGCGATAAACTCGCCCGTCTGGTCATCATGTATTACATGTGCCGAAACTCACGACTGAGTCACTACGTCCACAAAACGTTTCCGTTACACTCCTTGGAAAGTTAATAGATACTGAAATAAAAATTAAATCAACATTTGAAAAAAAATCCCTGTCTGAAACTGTAAGGGAACAGTTGTGTTCACGTTGGCAGCTTTGTTTTAAGGGCACGGCCTGTCACGCGTATCAGTTTGTTTTAAAAAATGTTTATTACGAACTATTCTACATGTGACCATTGTGCCCAAAGTACAAAAAACCCAATTCGTACAAGATTGTAACCTCACTCTGATAAAGACACTGTACCTATTAAAAACACTGCTTCTAAGCCTTCGAATGTAGCATAAAACGGCCTTTCCAGACTGCCGTAATTCATAATGTACTATCTTGATGTACGTGAAACTGAGATTGAGACGTGCACTTAACTATGCTACGGACTTTCCCGCCAATAATGAAAGGTCACCGCATAAAGTCCCCTAGTTAAAATTGATCTTCTGAATCTTGCACGCTAGTTCAGTGCTTTCCTAGTAGAGATGATGCGGCATTTGATGTACGATTCAAGTCGCCCTTACAGCTCCGTAGCTTTTGATCCGCTAAAGTGCGGGTTAGAGGCGCCCTTAATTATACCCAGACAGAGTTATGAGAAGTACCTGGTATATATTTACGTCATATTTATGTGTATTTAGTTCAGTGGTTCTCTTCAACTGTTACGCAAAAATAATTATTTAAAAACTCTCTGATTCAATGGATGAATTTTATGTCCACCCCATTACTTGAATCATTTCAATGATCTGTAAGACCGCAGAACATATGAACAACTCGTATTACGCTTTATTTTACTGCAGTTGAATTTAATCTACCAATGTAATTATCACACCGTCAAAATAAAAACCTTGTTTAATTTAAGTGGGAAGATTAGTTCAGCTCGTACGTTATGTTAAAATTTTTTACAATGTCAATTGTAAAGGTCTAAGTAACAGGCATTGTTGAAACTTGATTAGTGCCGTCAGCAAGGGAGCACAAATATTGGTGAAAAGATTTCTGCAGCAGTTTGTTTCAGTGGGTCATGTGCTCTGCTGTAGTTTTTCTTCGTTGTTATTGGCAGCGTGTCTTTGTGGAAAGACGTTTCTCATTTGACAGCACCAATCAAAATTAAGTTACTGCGATATAACACGTCCGTGATTTGCAGAAAACTTCACAAGGAAAAGTTAAATAAAAAAAAAAACAGCCAATCACTGACCGTGAAGCAGCGCTGCAGCTGTGCACACGAGGCAATGATACAAACTTCTTCAGAAATATTTTCACCAAAAATTGGGTTCCCTACACTCAGCCACGGAGATAAGTCACAAAATGACACCAAATATATTCGTTGGTAGCCAGGCAAACAAATATAATAACCAAGATCCCATGATTTTTGCAAAAATTTTTTCCAAAAACTTGTTTCATAGTAATTTGGGCACATAAGCAGCTGTGCTTCATGGTTATTGGCAGCGTGTCTTCGCACAAATGTGTTACTCATTTGACTCCGCCAATTAGGATACCGTTACTGCAACACCACACGCCTGTGATTTTGATTTGTCCTCAACAGATACTGAAATTTAAAAAAAAACAGCCAATCACTGACCATAGAGAAGAAGAAATATATTAAATATGAGATTATACCTCAAATTCAATTTGTATTTCACTACGGTACAGACCTTGCAATTGAGCTGTTAACACATAATTACACTGCAATATGTGTGGCAAATTGTTTATATTCAAAATTGGCCCGACAAATTGAGACCTAGCTATGCATTACTAGCTCAATTGCCATGCTTATACAATAGCACAAAGTAGATAGAATTTGAGGTATAATCCCCGATTTAACATTTTCCTTCTCAGAATTAAAAAAGCGAAAAATAATAAAATGCAATAAGGCGACTGAAACCGAGCCTTAAAGATCCCATTTGGACGATATATTTTCAAGCGAAATCAAGTGCAGGACCGGTTCCTCTCGCTAGTTTTGCAGTCATGTTGTGCTGTGTAATTGTGCTTACATGCGCCTCGGAGGGAAGTAAAACGTATCAGAGTAGACAGTATAAAACAAACAACTGAGGTCAAATATAGCTCGACTAGGAACAAGACACCGCTTCGCTTGTGGTTGCCCGAAAGCCTGCAAAACAACTACATCGTCCGCCATTATTCCGGGTCAACCTTTAAGAAATCAATGCTTGTTGGGAGTAAGAATGTCGGGTACTAGATGATAAATGGTCTCCTGAAAAATTTCTCGGTTTGGACGAACAACCAACTGGACTGTGGGAGTCTGTGTTTTTATGCTGTTCTGCTGTTGGTTCCCAGTTCTCAAGGAAGAGGTTCATTAGCAGTGACCCAAGTGCGAAAGTAATTAACGTGTACCAGAGTCTGAAATCTAAAGTCTTGTATAAATCCGCAAAATTTCAGGATGTCAAGTAGTTAGTAACTTGCAACCTACGGTAGTTAACGAAACACAAAACACCAAAATACGCGACAAATTTTGTGAACGTAATCGGGTGATATGACCACAAAAGATGCCAATAGGAAAAAGGCCTTAGTTAAAATGCACGTTCACTGACCGTGCAGCACAGCAACAGAAGTACACACAAGGCACCGAAATAAGTTGTAAAATATTTTCGTGAACATAAATTGGGTAAAGCAGGCTAGAAGTGGGTAGTACTGACCTTTAGCAGCAGAGACGGCGTCACGTGGGTAGCCAAGCCGATGTAACACGACCTGTACGAGCTCGTGGAAGGCTGTACTGACAGGGATGATGACGTAGCTGTCAGTCTCGACAACAGGTTTCCTCTTCCACGAGTGCCTACCAGCGTCGTCGAGCGCAGACACTGCCTCCACTACGCAGTGCACCGGCAGAGACTTGCCTGCAACACCACACTACATCCTCAACAACACCTCACTCACACTTACTAATGTCAGTCAGTGATTACTGCAGACACTGCCTCCAATACGCAGTGCACCGCCAGAGACTTGCCTGCAACACCACACTACATCCTCACCAACACCTCACTCACATTTACTGATCTCAGCCAGTGATTACTGCAGACACTGCATCCACTACGCAGTGCACCGGCAAAGACTTACCTGCAACACCACACTACATCCTCACCAACACCTCACTCACATTTACTGATGTCAGCCAGTGATTACTGCAGACACTGCCGCCAATACGCAGTGCACCACCAGAGACTTGCCTGCAACACCACACTACATCCTCACCAACATCTCACTCACATTTACTGATCTCAGCCAGTGATTACTGCAGACACTGCCTTCACTATGCAGTGCACCGGCAAAGACTTACCTGCAACACCACACTACATCCTCACCAACACCTCACTCACATTTACTGATGTCAGCCAGTGATTACTGCAGACACTGCCTCCACTATGCAGTGCACCGCCAGAGACTTACCTGTAACACCACACTACATCCTCACCAACACCTCACTCACACCACTCATGTCAGCCAGTGATTACTGCAGACACTGCATCCACTACGCAGTGCACCGGCAAAGACTTGCCTGCAACAGCACACTACATCCTCACCAACACCTCACTCACACTTACTAATGTCAGCCAGTGATTACTGCAGACACTGCCTCCACTACACAGTGCACCGGCAAAGACTTGCCTGCAACAGCACATTACATCCTCACCAACACCTCACTCACACTTACTGATGTCAGCCAGTGATTACTGCAGACACTGCCTCCACTACGCAGTGCACCGCCAGAGACTTGCCTGCAACACCACACTACATCCTCACGAACACCTCACTCACACATACTGATGTCAGCCAGTGATTACTGCAGACACTGCCTCAACTACACTACACTAGGAACACAAACATTTTATGGACAAGCTAGAGTTCACTGTCTAAGGACCTATGGTATTCGCATAAATATTTTTGCACCTTGCTTCAGTGCTTTTGTGCACATCTGTACCTCTACTTTATGGTCATTTGCAGTGTGCAATTGTATAGGCTTGATATGATCTTTGAAAGAACTGTGCAATGGGAGTTTATGACTGGATTTGTTTGTATGGACATACTCCATTGCGAAATATTTCGCAATGGAGTATGTCCATACAAACAAATCCAGTCGGTATATGCTTGATTATAACAAACCGTTTAGCCCTGAAATGTGATTAAATATAATGTTCAATGTAAATACAGAAAAATTCCCCTAGTAAAATAATTAGTTTTATGTCATTTGTGGTAATTTCAGTATTGAATGCTGGCGAGAGGTGCAGTGTCAGAGAGGAGTTTTAAATTCATTCATGGCCAGTTAACCCTTAATGCCGCGGGGGAAAGAAAGCTGGAAACATGGAACGAGAAGAGAAAATCCGCTGCCTTGAGTTGGTGTAGTAGTCTAACGTAGGTCATCACAGGGGCGTTGCTTCACCTACCCATTGCAGTAAAGAAAGAGTTGGTATGGTTTTGTTAGTCGTCCACCGAGAGCACGATTTGTTGGGAGTGTAAGGCTTTTTTTTAGAGAGCGCCACCCGATCGTTGATTACGGAGCTTGGGTGGAGTATCTTCGTAGCCAAAATGAGCTGTGGTTGTGCCCAGATTTGCCGCGGGTATTCACGGGAATCCATTGATCAATTTGGACTCTCGTCGTGGCCACCATAAGGTGTGATTGTGCCCAGATTTGCTGCGGGTATTCACGGGAATCCATGGATATATTTGGACTCACGTCGTGGCCACCATGAGGTGTGGTTGTGCGCAGGTTTGTCGTGAGTATTCGCCAGAGTTCACAGACATATTTGGACTCTCGTCGTGGCCACCACGAGATGTGGTTGTGCCCGGATTCGTCGCGAGTATTCACGAGAGTTTACGAACTTATTTGGACTCTCGTCGTGGCCACCACGAGGTGCGATTGTGTCCAGATTCGTCGCGAGTATTCACGAGAGTTTACGAACTTATTTGGACACTCGTCGTGTTCACCACGAGGTGCGGTTGTGTCCAGATTCGTCGCGAGTATTCACGAGAGTTTACGAACTTATTTGGACTCTTGTCGTGGCCACCACGAGATGTGGTTGTGCCCAGATTCGTCGCGAGTATTCACTGAGTTCACTGACTTATTTGGAATCTCTTCGTGGCCACCACGAGATGTGGTTGTGCCCGGATTCGTCGCGAGTATTCACGAGAGTTTACGAACTTATTTGAACACTCGTCGTGTTCACCACGAGGTGCGGTTGTGTCCAGATTCGTCGCGAGTATTCACGAGAGTTTATGAACTTATTTGGACTCTCGTCGTGGCCACCACGAGGTGCGGTTGTGTCCAGATTCATCGCGAGTATTCACGGGAGTTCACTGACTTATTTGGACTCTTGTCGTGGCCACCACGAGATGTGGTTGTGCCCAGATTCGTCGCGAGTATTCGCGAGAGTTCACGAATATATTTGGGCTCTCGTTTTGGCCACCACGAGGTGCGGTTGTGTCCAGACTCGTCGAGAATGTTTGCGGGAGTATGCGCATTTAATTAAGATTTGCTTTCTTTGTGGTCGTTACCCGTGTTGTTAACCAATTTCTGCACAATTTCATAGAAGTTTTTCACATATTATGGCTTATATATTAACTTCTTCAGACAAGCTGTTACATGCCAGGTAGGCAGAGCCACGATTTTTTGCGAAAATCTGCTTCATGTTTACTTGCAGCGTGTCTTTGCTCAGACATGTCTCTCAATAAGAATAAGGCAACTGTGACTTCACACGTCTGTGATTTGCCTGTAAATCCCCAAAGACAAGTGATAGTTAAAACATCCAATCATTGACCTTGAAGCAGATCTGCAGATGTGCACATAAGAATTATTAGTGGAAAAATCTTTTCGCCATAAAATCGTGGCTCTGCATGTTGGCCTTTATTGATTTTTCATAAACAGATGTGGAGATTCTGCGTTTTTGTTTGGCGACAGGTTAGAATTCAGTGGCCTGTACTCGCCCAAGCACACTTCATGTAATGACCCCTGATTTTCGCGAAAAGAATTTTGCAACTATTTGTTTCATTGTCTTATGTGCATACTTGCAGCTCTGCTTCAAGGTTATTGGCAGCACGTTGTTGTGCAGAGACGTCTTTCATTTGACAGCACCAATCTGAACAAGGTTATTGCGACACCACACGTCTGTGATTTGCCTGTAGAACCCTAAGACATGTGAGAGTTAAAATATCCAATCACTGACCACGAAGCAGAACTGCAGAGGAGCACATAAGGCACTGAAACAAAGTGGGGCAAAATTCTTTTTGCGAAAAATAGGGGTCATTAACTCAATTACGTAATGTGCTCTGAGCTTGTATCATTGTGTGCGCGCCTAAACGGTTAGCGAGGATTTTACAGTTGACCTTATTTCATTTGTTGAAAATGTCCTGCAGACACCACACGGTCGGCAGAAGAAGACAATCCAGCCTGTTACGAAATTATAACGCGAGATTTGCACGTCTTTATACATTAGTAGATACATGGAGGGCATGCATTTATAATTTCCTCGGACGATAATACAAGCAACCAATATTAATTTACACTTAAATAACCCTACGAAGGTTTGCTGAAGATTTCCTAAAAACATTAAACCGGATATAATATAGGTAGGGGAAGGAAAAATCACTAGTTCAATGACCTGCATTATAGAAATCACTGCCCTGTGAATACTCAAGCCTCAAATATTAGTCAATTATCTGCTACTCACTGGAACAACAGGCAATGAACGAATAAACGGCGCCTAAGTATACACAAGACATTGGATTCATAATGCTAGATATTGAACTCGGGATATTTTCCTTTCCCTACATATAAGCCTAAGTGTTTTTACAAACTGCGTCAAAAGAGTTTCGTTTGGCTTAGACGCAGGAGAATGGTTACTCGTTAAGTGACACGATGGAGTAATTGGTGAACACTTAGCCGCGACTTATTTAGCGCTCGTTACAATCGCATGGGTAGTTGTAAATGTGTACTGTGAGTTCATTGACAGCGAAGAACCCTGAGAAAACCTCCAATGACAACGTCTGCGTCCGCTGCGTCACCCACACGCGGGAAATGATGAGTGTTCCCGGAGGGACTTGAATCCGGATTGTCGCGATAGGAGTGAGGTTGGTAGGTAAATAGAACTGCTTAAGAGGTGTATTCGCCGGTGTCGAATTTACACCTTTGACGCGTGGGAACAGCGATGCGATAAGAGCCAGTGTCCCACGCTTAACGAGAAGCATATCGCCTCTATTCGCAGCGCGCCAAACTGGCGCGCAAGGTTTTCCTTGTAGTCTTTTTCCTATGGGACTCTAATCGGTGACCAAAACAATTTATTCTTAAACAGTATGAAGTAAAGACTAACGCATGCCTCTCGCTTTGCAATTTATGAATTCAGGTAATATTTTCTAAGTTACAGCAGTTTTAAAAAAACATGTTTTTAGACATTTTGAGATGCCATATTTTTAGCAAGCGTGCTGAATTTTTGAAAACATAGAATCATAGTTTCAAGTGTGTGTTCTTTCCGTAGATAAACATAATTTGAATAAGTTAAGCGGTTTCGCGTAAGAAACAATACGTGTGACACGCTGCGATGCCGTCCATGCGCCAGTCGAGGACTCATCTTAAGTGGACGTCTGGGTAGACGTAACTAGCGTGTCCTTGACATAGAAGTGCAGAAGCAATAAGGACGACACACCACACGCATTACATCTCACCCTAGCCTCTAGATGCAAGTTACTGAACTGGTATGCAGTCTTCTCGCTAGCTCGCCTCTACGAGACATTTAGTTCTGACCATGTAAGATTTCCAAGAATTATTAGATAATGTTTGTTGTGCACAAACATCCTTATCTTAGAATCTTTACTTCATTAAGATTTTCTAAACTGTAAAATACCGCGAACAAACTATTTTAGGCAACGATGAAAATACCTACCATAAAAGTTTAGGGGAGAACCCGAAATGGGCATCAACACTTGAAACGTTCTTTGAACGCTAATCCTAAGCAGTCATAACTTAAGTTCCGGAAATTTCACAAATTCATTTGGTAATAATATCCCTGATTTCAAACTCCTGCTGTGCACACTTTCACGGTTGGGTCGTTGTTACCGATACTCTTCCTTGAGGACAGTGAACCAATAACAGACCTGCATGAAAACACTCACAGACTGCTGCACTACCTTGTCACATGTACAACTATCCACTCACTGGAGCAGCAGACAATATACAAGTAACTGAGGACATAGTGTACACAGCCTGCTGGTCGTTGAACCCGTGACATTTCCGAGTCTCTAAACGCACATTGAACAGTTTTCGAATCAACATCTCAAGACCGAAGTTTTTCTCACCCCTTGGTGGGCTTGGCAAGATGCCATATTAACTTTAAGTTATATCTAGGCCTTCAGATATTAGTAGGGAAGGAAATAATTCACGAGTTCAGTGACCGACATGTTAGAATCTACTGTACTATACATACTCGAGCCCGTACATTCGTTCGTTGCATGTTGTTCCAGTGAGTAACAGCTAATATACATATGGCCGCCGTGGTTTGTGTATAAATAATACAATGGATTCTAATATGTATGACGTAGAACTAGAGGTCGGAAAAATTCGCGGGATCACTGACCTGTAGGCTAGCTTCTAAGAAGATATGTGACATGGTGCAGACAGCAGATGTTTATTAGTAGAGGCACGAGTATTTCGCGTATTAATCTGGTAGCAGTCTATACTTCGTAGTCCTGTACACACACTGGCTCCCAACCATACAAGTGGGTAGCCTCACGAACTATTTTATCATTTACTACTGGCTTACAACCTCCAAAGGTGTGTCAAAACAGCTGTCGTCTAATCACGGAAGTTACAGTGATATACAGGTTATGGGCGCTCAACATGACCTACAATCAATACGCGAAATACTCGTGTCTCTATTTATTAGCTGCTCGCTGATACAGTGAAATGGGCCTGTATTCATCTACAATTTTATTATTGGCTCATCTACTTCTAGGAAGTGTCGAGTAAGTCAACAACCAATTGTGAACGTGATGCAGACCTATAATTGCTGGAATTATAGCTTGTTTCGAAAAGAAAACGTGAATTTTTCAGGTCTCTACCTATAACTCGTAAAATTTTCCTTTCCCTAAAGATGAGACCTTTGCAAGACCGGACTTACAGGAAACAGAGAAGGAATCGTTCATGGCCTTTCGCGATAAACCTTCCCATCATTCACGTAGAGTAATGAAAAGCCGAAAATCAGAAAGCCTAAACAACAAATCGAACCTGGATCGTCTAGGAAGCAAGTGAAGTATTTTATCCCTACACCGACACATTAGTTTAGCGTGACCAGTTTCTGTTAGGTGCGTCTCTCTATCTGCGCTTAAAGTATGTTGCAGCGAGTTACTATTGTTTCTTTTTTGACAGAATTGCTTGACAAGCACTCACTCGGAACTACGCCCGTACAAGTTGAAAAATGCAGCATTTTTTAATATAAGGATGGTACTTTGAAACCTAGATTAACAAATCCCTACTAACCTAAACTCGCGGGAACTATAATGGAACTCGTCACGGCTTTAAGTGAGATTTAAAACTTAGTCGAGATTTGTTAATCTCACTTGGTGAAAAATGTAATCTTTGTTGGTGAAACCGGCCATTATTAACAACCATGCTATTGTTGTGTGTTGGCCTGGCAGCAGGCATGTTACATCATGCTAGGCGGACAGCCTGAGTCGACCAGTGATGTCATGGGTTTTCGCAACTATGTCGCAACACCCGAGAGACGTCACTGGGATTCCCCGATGACACCAATGTTTATATGTGACTACCAACAGGCACGAGGAGGTAATGTCTATTTTTAGACCTCAGGTCATCATATTTCATCAGTGATTGACGTCACTGAAGGGGCCGTATAAAAGCCTAGGAACTGCACAATATGAGTCAGTCTGGAAGTCATTGTCTTGTGCAGTCTTGACGAGTCAGTCTTAGTCTTGCAGTGAGTTTTGAAGAGTCTTAGTCAGTCTAGTGTTGTGCAGTCAGTCTGGAGTCGGAAATGTGAAGAGGATAAGTATGAGTTTGTAGTCAGCGAGTATGAAGTGAGAACTGAGAGTGGTGTGAGGCAGCGCCCTTAGGGGCGGTGTTGCCACTGTGGTGGTGATGGATGTCGTGAAAAGTGACGGGCTGAGAGAAGACACTGATGGCGGCGCAGAGATGAGGACCCAGCGCCTTGAGGGTGGTATCACGATGGCGTCGAGGCTGATATAAAATCGGCGGAACTGACAAGGTGTGGCATCACGAGGATGGCAACACGGGGGTAATGGTCGGTGTCGAGACTGAGTAATATCAGCGCCCTGCAGAAGGGTCAGACAACCCTAAGGTGTTGTGTGTCGGCGCAACTCAGCTTGCGAGGTGTGGCATCTCGAAAATGGCAACATGGCAGCGGTGGTCGGTGTCGAGGCTGAGTAACATTAGCGCTCTGCAGAAGGGACAGACAACACTCAGGTGTTGTGTCGGCGCGACTGAGCTGGCGAGGTGTGGCGTCTCGAGGATGTCAACATGGCGGCGGTGGTTGGTGTCGAGGCTGTGTGACGCCAGTGGGCTGCAGGAAGGACGAACAACACTAAGGTGTTGTGTTGGAGTGCTACAGAGCCAGTGAGCTGTGGAGAACAACACTGACGGTGTTGTGTCGAGGAGGGCAGTAACTGGCTACTTGAGGAGACTGCCTACCTGGTGATTCAAGAGACGGAGTGCGTCGAGAGTTCGCTATCGGTCCTGCTCGGAGGAGGTGCTAAGCTTGTGCAGAGAGGCTGGTGAGGACGTCTTGGTGATGTCAGGAATACGTTTTGGTGATGTCGGAGTCTACTGCGAGGCTACAGGCACATACCTTCAGAGCAGTACTGGATGAGACAAGTGGGTTTCTGCTGTGGGTCGACAGGTGAGGATATACGACGGGAGTCAAGCCGAAGACCTCAAGGGGGAAGACAGTGGTGCATTCTGGGTGCTGCACAGTACAAGGTGAGCCATTACCACTTCGAACTTTTAAGGTTGTACATTGTCATTATTTGAGAGACTGTTGATTGGATATATGACTGAACTTTTATTGTGATTTGTAGTCTTTAATTGATTAATGGTAAATATCCATGTGCTTTAAATGACAAAGTAAATTAATGTTCTGTGGCACAGTAGTAATTGTGTACATAATTAAGGGTGTTGTGAGAGTTATAGTTGATTGCTGTTTTGTGTATTTCGTAGCTTTGTGGGCTATTAAATCCAGCACTTAATTTAACTCTTTTATTTCAAATTATGAGACCTCTATCCCAAAAGAACTCAAGGGTATTACCCAAATATAAAGTTTTTGCTCAAACTTGTAACAATGTGTTTGCTCCACTCACAATTGTACGTTAATCCGCTGTTGACACATGTCCACGCTTGATCAGAATTCGCAGGATTGTGTACCGTCGACTGGGGTTACTTGGGACTGTAGGAAAACTTCAGACATTGTTTTCTGGAATTTTTATTTCACACACGATAGTCGTTACAGTAAGAATCAACTCAAGATGCCACAATTGGAAATATCGCACTTAATAGCCAGTACGATTTCTTCATTCTATGTTGCAGCATGCAAAATAAAAATTCCTGAAAAATTTTCCAAGTTTTCCTGCAGTCCCAAGTAACCCCATTTGACAGTACTTGTTTTGTTGCCAATTTCTTATAGACTTATATCCCTGCGTGGTGTAGCCTGTAAACTGCTATCTATTCGTTCATTGCCTGCTGTTTCACTGAGTAACAGCTAGTGTACAAATGGTCGGGACTTGAGTATGCATAGGATATTTGATTACATCATGCAGGTCATTGAATTCGCGAAATTTCGCCTTATTTTTTTCAATATACATGTCTTCGAAATGTAACTTATCCTAATCTTAGTTAAAATACAGTAGTAAGTCCAAAATGTCTATATACAAGCTAGAGGCGAAGTATTGGGAAAATTCAAAGTCAACGAGAAAAAAAAATGGAAGGTGGGAAATTACGAATTAAGGAGAAAAAGAAGACTGGTATACAGGATGAGTTGGGAGGAAAGGTACATGCTTTGAGGGGTGATAGTACTGGTGATTCTGAACAGAATGTTTCTGATAAAGATATGCCAATTTCTTAACCGTTTCTGTGAAACCGAATGAAAATAACAAGGAACGGGAAATGTGCAGGTGACGGTTAATCACGATGTTCATATTCTGTTGTTTTGGTTTATGGACGTGTTGACTACAGCCAACTCGGCTTGTTTCCTCTTTTTTCGTATTTTGTTGTTTGTCTTTCTTAGTCTCATTATAAGATTTCTGGGACGACATAATATTGCAATGTCGTATGTCCACAATAATACAGTTTGTCATTCTGTCCCAATGCAAGAAACATTCAAAAACATTATTGAGAATCATAGTGAACGGGTGAAAGATAACTGGAATAAAAGAAAATAATAAAGAATAAACAACTGAAATCGTCACACAGTACTTAGATGATCCTTCTCAAAGGAAAAACATTTGGAAACTTTCTTTCCTTCGTCCACAAACTAGGACTCTAACAACTGTAATGTTTGTCACACTCGCTTTACATAAAGATTTCCCAGGTTTGCGTGTAATAAAATAATATGTGATTTTATTTATTACTTATTCATAAAGAAGTACTTTGTTATAGCGTTTTTAAATAGACCAAAAATTTGTATACTTTATATATATATATATATATATATATATATATATATATATATATATATATATATATATATATGAAAATATTTTAAGAGGCGTTATCACAGATTACATTTATATAATATTGGCAAGAAACCAAGCCATATAATAAGACTAATAAGGAAACATCTAAATTACAAATATAATTAACTTAATTATCAGCCGTATTCAGGAAGTCTTGAAATTTTCCCGGAAAAACTCGCAGATAACGTGATTGCACTATATGCCAGATTGTCTGCCTTTCTGTTCTACAGTCATGCTTTATCGATGAATTTAGATTCCATTCCGCACATTTGTCACAGTTGGTTATAAATCTGTTCACCCAATTTTCCCTATTGTAAAACACTTTCAGGGATCAAATTAAAGTAAACTTATAACCAGGAAAACGTTGTAAGTGGAAACATTGTAATTGGGTTCTACTGTAAGTATATGTATTTTTTTAAAATTATAGTGGTCGTGATAATGCGTACTGTATCGTTGGTGGCGAGATATAGGACACGCACGACAAAGGTGGGTTCTCTTACCACACGGCCACATGTTGGCACAGTAGGGACGGGTTTCGCTGGTTTAGGGGACGGGGTGAAGGAAGGTAGGGTACCGGAAGGAGGGCGAAGGCTCCCGAAGACTTAAGGTAACGTAGAAACCTGCACAGCTTAAATAGGATAGCTACGGCTTATTAGGCTAATAATCTTGTTAGCTTAAGACGGAGACAGTATTATGTGCGCGTAAGCCCTCTCCCCGAGCTGCATTACGATTTCGCCAGGCAGGCGGCGGGCATGACGTCACCTGGGGTGGTGTTGGTAGGGGTTGGTGGAGGGCCAATGCGGCCAGGTTGGACGAGGAGATTCCGCCTGCGAGTTTGCACTACGACACCCTTATCTGCCGAAGTTCAAACACTTGCCCTAGCTGCTTCCTGCTATAGTACACCTTCGAGTACACTTCTAATACGTACTCTTTTACCCTGACATATGTTTGTTTTATACCTCCTCACAAACTGTCCGGCCAGGTTTTATATAACAATACCAAAGTCCTCTTTTTGTTTAACGGACACCCAAAATTTTTAGATTTTTTTTGTTTCGTGTCACCAAATATTTGGAACACAGCCGACAACCACAAGCTTCCTGCTAAAGTGCAATCTCTTTAGAGATAATTACGTTATTTGTTTGTTGTATATGTGTCTCACAGTCAAGCTGAATATTTCAATTTAATTTCATTCTGTGTTTCATTTTGAACTTCCAAGATGTGCGGAAATTATTTTTAGAAACTATACAGGCACTATGTGGATTAATTTCATATTATTTACTAAAATATTAGAAGGGCCGTGATTTTTACGTGTTAAAGAATATTGTCTCAGTTTGATACACCGCCTAACGTGCACATATGCAGTCTGCTTCATAGTAATTGGCAGCGTATCTTTGTGAAGTGACGTTTATAATTTGACTGAGCCAATCAGAATAATGTTACTGCGACACCACACGTCTGTGATTTGCGGATAAAACCTCAAGACACTGAGAGATAAGACATCCTATCACTGGCTATGAAGCAGAACTGCAGATGAGAACGTGAGGCACTGAAACAAACTTGGCAGAAATTTTTTTTGTGAAAAGTTGGTGGCTCTAACTGTAGCGTAATAAAGTAACTAATTTATATAAGCGTCATCTTTTTTATGCGTGGAATATGTGTGTATCCTCTGACTGGGTTATGCTGATCTGGTAATCCTACACAGAAAAAACTGTTTCGTAGTGTCTACAAAATATTTTGTCAATTTAGTCTTTACCAAACATTTTTGTGGTGAACACCAAATATTTTGCGGTGTTCATTAAGTTGTTTGTTGGTGATTACAAAGTAATAAACAATCCAACAAAAAGTTTTGTGACAATTGCAAAATATTTGGTGTTTTCAATAAAATTATTTTGTAAGGTTTAAATTGTCAAAATATTTTGAAACCACTACAAAATTGTTTTTTTTTTTTCCTGTGTACCTTCCAGAGAAAAATTTATCCGTCGCCTTGTCTCCATACGTATTTCGCCTTTCACTGAGAGCTTCACGTTCCAAAGAACAAACGCTATACGAAAGCACTGCCCCGTGTACAGACGCAGGATTGCTAGGGACAAGGAAATTTTGCTAAATAAATGATCTGCAGGATGGACTCCACACACCTTTATATACTCCTACATTTGCGCTTCGTTCATTGGTTGCTGAACCAGTTTTACTAAAACACGGCGCTAGAAGTTGTCGGCTTATTTCTTTTAAGACTGTTATTGGTAGGGACCCTGGTTTTTCGCGAAAAGAATTTTACCCCACTTTGTTTCAGTGCCTTAAGTACATATCTGCAATTTTACTTGATGATTATTGACAGCGTGTCTGTATGAAGTGCCGTATCTCATTTGTCTGAGCCAATTACAATAAAGTCTCTGCAACACCTCACGGCTGTGATTTGCCGGTAGAATCATAAGGCCCTCGAGAGTTAAAATATCCAATCACTGACCACGAAGCTGAACTGCAGATGTGCACGTAAGGCACTGTAACTAAGTGGGGCGAAATTCTTTTCGCGAAAATCCAGGTTCCCCAGTTATTGGTTTACATATATTTAGTATTATTCTGATAAATTGAGTTACAGAAGAATTTGTAACTT
>PNEQ01071333.1:0-20001 GCA_003012365.1 Medauroidea extradentata
TACAACTAATACAATTAACGGTAACGGATGCCACATTTTTATAGCGATATACAGTGAGGCTGCCCGAACGCACTACTCACCGCCATGTTTGATCTTAGATGATGGCCTCCTCCCGGAAGCCCAAGGCTGCCAACCGCTGGCAGATGATGAAGAGCTGCTGCCAACTCAAACTGGTGAATTGCTGCGCGGGAGATTCAAAGTTGGAAGTGCTCACCAGGATTGTTCGAAATGCACTATTTAATGATTTAGTCTCAACGAAATTTACAAATACCCAAAATTATACACTATGTACAGTCAGAACACCGTTACTACACTGCCGACAGCGGTAAACGTTTACGCACAAAAACGGAAACGTTTCCTAAAACACTATTAATCTTGCATCCAATCTGACGACTAACTGCTGCAATTTACCTTATCGTTATAGCGAAAATGAACTCTCTGCGCTGTCATTAAAACCAACATATTTTACCCACACAATGTATATGCAACTGACGGTGCCGAGGGAAGTTAACGTTATAGCGAACTTTATGTTATATGCCGTACTCGTTACATCGGACTTTTACTGTATTTGGAAATTACTAAGGGAAGAATTTCAAAACGTGCAACATCAGTTTGACGTATGGCAAGTAGCAAAAACCTTCGGTAAAAAATTAAAGGCCGTTTCAAGAGGTAGTGAAAAACTTACGTCCTGGTAAACTAGCCTTGTAAATCATCTATGGTGGTCGTCAGCCACTTGCAACGGAAATGAAGAACTGATTGAGAAATTTACTTCAATTTTAAATCATGTATGCAATATTCATGAATGGGATGGAAATGTTTTCTTTACCAAATGTGAACATGGCACACTGGAGGAAAATAAAGACTGGTTTACACAAGGTTCACATGATTATCAGTTATTGAGACAAATAGTCATGAACAAACAACTTCTGACTGATTTAAAGAGCACGAATAAGTTTTGTCATACTAGTAATTTGGAGTCATACCATAATGTATGTTTAAAATATACACCTAAACGAAAGCATTTTCCTTACAATGGAATGGTTACGAGATCAATGTTGGCTATTTTATATCATAATAATAATGTCAACCGGGAACAGTGTGGTTATACTTTGCAGTTCTCTAAGGCAACAAAGCAATGTGTTAGAAAGAAGACTTACAAAATAAAATGTAACTCGTGACGTGAAAAAACACAAGTAGCTGTTCTTGAACTTACCATGGGACAAGCACTGCCGATGTTCGAGGACAAATATCGTGTAAGTGTTCCTAAAAATGTTGCGTGTGTCCCACGTCCCACTGACACTTCCATCTGAAGAAATAGCATAAACCACAAGCTTCGGAAAAAAAATTCGTAGACAAGGTAAACGTAACTTTATTTTCTTTCTTGTTTTTAATAAATTTAAATAAGATAGTAAGAGTTTTTGTTGCAAATAATTTTTGTTTCCATACAAATTTAGTATCATGTTGAACACTATCTGAAACCAACAGTTACGAGAATATTTGTATTATTTTGAGTTAAATTATTCTATATATAATATGTAACACTGTAAAGTTATTTCTTGTAACAGTTCTACACTCTGTATGTATGTTGAGGATTAACTAGTGTTAATCGAAATATTCATAGTCCCATCCGCATTACTTTTGAAACCAGTATAAGTATTACGTGTGTCTGGAAATGTTTGCTTGATTTTTGTTACAGTGCAGGCCGGAATTATTTTTCTGACATTTTTACAGAGTGTATTCCACCCATTCACCCAATAAACAAACTGTTTGTAAGAAACATGTCTCCACATGCAATTGTTCTGGCTTCTCAATTTGGCAATTACACTTTAATCTCTACTATTCAATATTATATAGTGTCGGGCAGTGTTGAGAGTATCTATATTTAGAGTAACTGCTTCAAAGCTGTTATGTAAAGTAATACAGCCAGCGCTACCTCTAAGATTGATTACATAACTTCCTGTACAACACACACATTCAGCATCAGTTGTCTTCACAACACAGTTGCCACAGTTACACCATGTTAGAGCACTGTCACTTGATTGTCCACCTGTTGTTGTTTCATAATTTTGAACTGGAGAATCAACATCTTGTTCCTCACTGTGCCTTGGTTCATACTGGTGAGGCCGAAAGGAAGGATCCATTACACAAATTATAAAAAACAATCAACTGGAACAAAACTAAAAGTCAAGAACGCTGACAACGTACACGGTACACACTTGATATAGCCTAACTACGCAATGCCATCAGATCAGACAAGCGGTTGCAGCTTGCGCCACGCTGCGCTCCCTGTTGTGACGTCATCACATGTTTCTTGAATTCCGCCTGGTAGCTTAACGGTTCGTCGTATGTTTACCAGCCAAAAACCGACGTTGTCAAGATTTTTTAAACTTTTTTTTTAGTGTACATATTGAATAAAAATACGATTTTTTTGCTAAACTGCTCCTTTATGTTGTTGCGTACGTTCAGAATTCCAGCTACAGAATGCAATGTTTATTACACATTACAACAAACCATTGCTAGCAAGTTATGTTGATTCACAGAAAGCCCACGACCTGTGATTTAACAACATTCCCTAGCAATAGCACATATCCAACAAAACCAGTCAGTTAGTATGCACCCATATTGCAAAAATCATTCAAAAATCACATTATAACAATAGAAGGAGCGACTGAAATTAAAGACAGTAGTTTGAGCTACTTTAATACTGAACCTTCTCATTAGTTGCCTAAAGTAAAATAATATTTTGTAAGAGAATTTTTCACTTTAGAGACAATATTATTTAATACATAGTTGTTTTGCAATGTATGTAAGAATGTCACATCAAATTATATTACATAGCTAAAACCATTTCCTGTACCTAGCTACTTAATTAAATATGAAAAAAATATGTAATTTCCTATGTAGCACCATAAGAATTGGTTCTAAGAAGCCGTAACTCAAATTTTAAATTACATACATAGCATGCTTTAAAATGTCTTCTTAAGAGTGCATGGTAGATAAATAAACGCTGAAAACATTAATTGATTTCTACGCTGTTTTCGAAGTCATTATGAAAAAAACACTCAATGACAATCCTAGACAATGGTATTTGCCAACTTTGAGTAAATATTTATCCAGAATTACTAATTCGTTGTGCGTGATCTCTTGCGCCGCAGTTAAATTCACGAGGTTCGGGCGTCAGACATTGTACCTCAGAAGTTCGTAACACTGGAAACAATTTTATTTAAAATTGTTAACTAATACTATTGTCTAGGATTGCTATAGTTTAATTTTTGCAAATTGGCTTCAAGAAACCTACAGTTATAGATTAATGTTTTCAGCGCTGAATTATGTACAACGCCCTCAATCAGTGCACTAATAGTGTTAAGGGGACAGGACCAACATGCTAACCTGTGGATGACCTCCGAGGCCTCCTCCAGCTCGTACGGGTTGCACACTAGAGCTTCGAGCATTGTCTCGTACGCCCCAGCAAACGGTGACACCACAAGAACACCTGGGGGCTCGTTAATCTGGCATGCAACAAACTCCTTTGCCACCAAGTTCATTCCTACAAAACATCTCTTTATGTTAACACCCAGTGCAGCCAGTCAAGCCAGACAGATGCAGCATAGCTAGCACTCCGCATGCAATTACCACAGCCCTGTTTCCCTACTAGTCACTGGTATTCGTTGTTTCACAAAGTTACGTGACAATATTGTTCTCGCAATAGTATAAAAGCATAAAACTCATTGCAGCTTTATCACACTGAGACAAAACCAAATCTGCAGCAGTCGTAATTTATCAAAAATATAGCCATTATTAGAGAGTACTGAAAGTATTTGTAAATGTCCAAAACCAGAAGTGTGCTTGATCTAAGAACTAATGCAAAAGCAATACAATACTGAAGCAACTTATTTTCTTCAAAATGCAAATGTAAGGAAAATATGCAATGATTGAGTATGCAAAAGGAAATGCTATTTATCTAGTGACCGTTGATAAGCATAAGATATGCATAGAAATAACTTATTTTTTCAACATTTTTTATACGGTGCAAGTGAGACAATTTGGTCATACATAAAAAAATGGGAGACTTTTTTTTTTTACTTTGGCCAAAGTTTATATTTATAGCCTCCAAATAATCTCATACCCATTTCCATATTTAATACTTAATCACATTAATTCTTGTTTATAGTTGTACTTATCATATTTAGTTTTACCATTTTTGAGCAGGTACAATTTTCTGATAGGTAGAAATATATTCACAGTTGTATTTTGTTGTCAGGTCGGCCTGCTAGGCAATGCACATTGTGATTTGTTTGCGACGCCTGGGGTGCTCGAGGAGGGACTAAGACGTACGCCACGATGGGGAAGCTGACCGGCATGGAGGCAAGGAGTGCATTGCACACAACGTACCGGTACTTCGTAGTTACGAAGCCCATTGCAATAACGGGCGTAGTGGTACCAGTGATGCTATGTCAACATAATTTATTTCAAGTGAAATGAGTTGGTTGACTAAATATTTTTGCCTGCTAAACAATGAAATTGCTATGCCAGTTCACCAAGGAAACTGTGTTAGGTATTATGTAATTTGGAGAACAAGCTGTCATTTTACATTTTACACCGGAGAGGTGCTTAGTCACTCTTCGCAATTTGTGGCAGATGTCGAGGAACTAGCGGTAGACTCCGGCACGGGACGGACAAGAAGTCAGGGTTTAATGTCACGTCATCAAGGAACTGCACGAATGTTGCCGATGATCGCCGGCTGAGATGTCTTAAGGTATACTATGAATAGGACTTCTCTTGTTCCATTTAACCGGCATGGTTATAGTTGCCGTCTTCAATTAATCATGTGTACCGCACCAGCAGTACATAAAAGCTATGTCAGAACTGCTTTACGAGTTAACGTTACAAAGTTATGTTAAAACTGCCTTGCGTGTTAACTGTCCACGAATCATTCAAAAGTTCTGAGGATATTACAAATTACTGTACTATTAGGGATGTGTGAATAGTAGTTTTAGTGTTTCGAATAGTTTTAGAACAAATACTAATTTTTTCGAATAATTTTCTAATATTTTCAAATAGTGATTTGTTAGTGCAAAGTCTTACATTTATGAGGAGATATAGAAATCCACTTTGCTTTATTAATAAAAGCATAAAAATTTAGCAGTTGTAACTTGATAACCTTGAACATTCTGAGAACATATATGTGTTTTTTTCTTTGTACCTGTTATAACAGTTGTATACTACTTTTTCTTCTGTCTTGTTCTTTTTATTATGTTTATGATGAAACACAACATTTTTTTTTGTAAACAAGTGCTTACTACAGATGGCACAGCTGAAATTGTTTACTTCTTGCCTACATGTATAAAGATAAAAAAAAAAAAGTACTTTTCTGTAATATTTTTAAAAGGATCTTACTACAGAATATTTGTAGCGATGTAGTAAATTAAGACTATGAAAAATTAGATGAAAGTATGCAGGAAACAATGTAATGCTAATGTTCACAGAGACTGATCACTATTCTAACTAATATTAATAAAATAACAGTGAAACTTCCTACATGATTCACATTTGGAAACATCTGTAGAATATAGTATTTGTGCGCAAATAAGCAGCGTGTGTATATAAGCAGCACCCTAATTTTTTGGAAAAAATCTCAGGAAAAAAAAATGTTTCGTATATAAGCCTAACCCCACCTTTTGTATTCCTGAAAAGTGACAACCACGCCAAATATTACCGTCAGCTACGCACTGTGCCGTAATGCCGGGGCCTGCGCCTGCACAGTGCAATGTGCATCGTGCTCTAGCTGTCGGCCCGCTGGAAAGTGCTGTGCTGAACTTCAGCTGCTTCACTGCACCGGGCCGTGCCTACTTACGGCAACCAGCAAGGTGGCGTGGCATGCGACAGTGTGGAAACCAACACCATTGCTTGCTGCCGCAGAAGCAGTCACACCTTCCGTTATTTGTGACGTTGCAAAGGGGATTGTGCTGCACTTCGCGTACAGTCGCCCATCAAACCATCCTTAATTTAATTAATATTCCTATTATTTGTATTTCTGGAACATAATTTCATTCCTAAGACGTATTGACTTTTGGGTAATTCAGTTAATTTCTAATTTTATTAAATTACCTCCTTATGCAAAATCTTTTACCCGTTCTCTTTAAAATGTGAGGCGCATATTTTTACGTGGGTAAATTACAGCATAGATATGTGTTAAAATATACGGTAGGCCTATGTGTTACAAGTTACAGCAACTTAAATTTTTTCTACTGGTAAATAATACTAAGTTATTTAAAGGGACTTTTTAATGTGACGTTCACTTAACAATATTGTGCACCTGACTATCTCAAGAATATATCACGTGCTTGGCAGTGGCACCAGCCATTATCTGTGTAAAACATTCCGTGTCTAGCAGTCGCAACCGGCAGCACCAGTACGCGTTATAAAAGCTAGGGGGGAGTAGATACAGCAGCGACGTCAACGTGCTTGTTTAGTGTACGTGGCTCGGACCCGAAGATGTTGAGTATTATCATCCTCATTGTTTTCATTAAATATTACAGCAAACCACTTAATAGGCTGCATCCCACTTTTTGAACTCATTTTTTTCATCAAAAATGTGCGGCCTATCTGCGCACAAATACGGTACTTCTAAAGAAATTCCTATCTTGGTCAACTGGCTAATTATACTAGCAAATAAAAGTATCCGTAATAAAGAAAACATTCGCCTATAGGACACTCACATTAACTATTTCATTCATGGCCTTGTTTACTTACAAAAATGTTGAAAAGATCACAAAATTCGTGGTGTGTAAACTTCCAGCATGAACCGTCATAATTACATCCCAACAAATACTTTGAATCCACATTTTGGTCACGTTAAATTCAAAATAGCAGACTACACCAATAGCTGAAAATAATGCTTCCCCGCATTCTGACCATTTTAATTCGCGTACCAACTCTTTACGACATCAGTAAGAATCCACAATATTTTTTGTGTCTTTACTAAACGATAGTAAGAATGACACTTTCCCGCAGCAAAAAATTTTATGTAAATGAACAGCTTTAAACATAAACAAATAGCTCTAAACACTATTTCATAGACTTATACACGGAAACTAGGCAGACACCAAACTTTTGTCGCCGCTACCGTCACCGCCGCCATCTTTTATACATCGAGATGTTCCGTTAGTGCGTATCACTATGTTAAGAGTGCAAAGTATACAATGATAAATAAGTATCTGCGCGAGCATATATAAGGCTACGAATGTGATACCACATGTGAAAATGCGTTTAAGTATGTTGTGCTTGCATGTAGAAATAACCTTGTTATCCGCTCAGATTATTTTAAGAAATGGTTTGAAATTCACCATTCAAAATTGCTAAAATACTTTGAAAATTTGAGAATCTGGTATTGGTTTTTCAAATTCGAATGATATAAATTTATTATTCGAAATTTTGATAATTCATACACCCCTTCTACTGTACCTGGAACAGCACCATATTTACTAATGTTAAGTATATAAAATAAAAATACTGGTACACACTAATAATTATGAATACTGTATTACAATAATTTAAATGCTGTGGCAATTTTATTTTGCATGTAAAACACAACTTTTCAGTTGCTTTAAAATGTATATAAGAATACCAATGTGTACAGTATTGATAAAACATTAAAATTCAGTCATTACACAGTTTGAGCAGATAATAATATGTAGAATGTTGATTAAAAACATGCTTGTCAACAAATATTTTACCTTGATAACAATAAGGAAATTTACAACAGTCGAGTGTCATATAAACAGATAATGTACACTTTATCACAAGATACAGATAATATGCGCATGAGTGAATTCTGCGAAAAAATAACAATAACCTTTTATTTGTTTACACAAGACCCTTTTTATTTTCAGTTTAAGATTATCATCTGACCAAAACTAAGTTAGAAAAAAACACAGTAGTTAAATATCAGAGAGTAGCAATGTCCTGAAACCAGCTTCATAAAATTACGTACAGTACATAAATTTTGGTTTTCATATGAAATTTACAAGTACTAATAAAATTACAAGAAATTTAAAGAAATCCCAAAACTCATTTCAGTATCTGTGATTTAGTATCTGGTCGATTGATGTAACTACTGTAGTTTACGATTACTAACTAAATGAGCCCGTACGGTTTGATAGTTTAGCTCCAGACTTATCCTTACATCATGCATTATTGCCAGTCAAGCACCAACATTTTATTACAGACTTAACTTCCAGTATACAACTCTTACTGCAATACATACCATGAAACCAAAATTGACGGACTGCTTTCAGAATGACATGAAGATGTGGCCCTGTTTTCCTGAATACAGTACAACAGAACCCCAATTATACATATACTGGATTTTATTACAAGTTATGTTACGAGGTCATTTTCAGACACTATGAGGCCTAACCCCCATTTTACAAGTGCTGGGTGTTACTAGATCATTCTCGCGAACTGAGGTCTAACCCCCAGTCTACGAATACTGGTTCTTGTAAGGTGCAAGGTTATTCTCAGGCAACATACAGCCTCGTAAAATTGAGGTTTTACTGTACATTATTTTTTGATAGTTTCTAAGAGATAGTAAAACCCTGTTAAGATGTTTGTGATGAAACAGAAAGAATTATTTTTACTAACCAGGAAAACTTCTCTAAAGGGTTCAATAATGCACATTAATTTAGACAAGATGCAAACTTACTGAACTACTTAAATGGAAAACTTCTTAGAGTGTTTCACTATATGTCATCATACCGCTGGTGTCAGTCAAGGTTCAGCCATACTTGCTGAAGTACTTGAATGTTGGTAGCATGTTTCAGAAGGCATAATGAAGGTTGAGTTAAAAATGCTGAAAAGCTGAGAAGTGCAAATGCCTCGGAATGCTCTCAGGCAATTGTTTCAGTCATACAGAAGTTTGGTATTGCACAAAAAAAACCTTGCGTAAGTTACTTAAGACACTACCAATTAGATGATTAAGTGCACTCGTGCAGTTAAGGTTTTAGTTTAGGAGGAAATTTTGCACACTCAGTGTAAAGGGGAAGCAAATTTGTGAGGCATTGAACTAGAAACATGGACAAGTGTGCGACAAACTAAGCACACTTTCACACACACACACAAAAAAAAAAAATATGTAGCATTTCTTCAATAAAAATATTCTAACTATCCAGAAAAACAAACTGTTGCCTAGGTCAGTAATTACAAGGTTAAACTCTTGGTTTAAAAGTGTTTAGTGTCTGAATGAACATCGGTGTGATGTAGTAGAGCTTGTTAAAAATTGTCCAGCCATGCAGTACTTCCAAATTTGACATCAGAGGTTAAGATCATACAGATGCAAGCTACATATCTTGTTGAGCATTTCAGCAAGTGTTGTAATTAACTGAAATTACTGGAAAACACATCACTTATAGCATGACTAAACAATTCACTTTGCTATCTGATGATTTCGTTTCGAAACACTTCAGAAATTCTACAAACAATACCCAAACACACCAGAGAATATTCAACTTCACAGTTCAGAGCGAGTGATAATGACACTGCCAAGGAATTCATTTTAGCGATCAGGACAATTTCTGATGCGAGAAATGTAATGAACGCAATCTCTGCTGACGTAAGTGGTTTGTTAAATGTGTACCCACTTTGATCTGAGCCAGCACCTCGAAGGAAGCTCAGCTGTTAGCAGTAGAGAGAACAGCAAGCTGAGTGAGAAGATGACATTGGCGTGATAAGTATTATGTTATCAATGTAATCTAACTATCCTAGTATTGTTACGAGTGCTGTGCAAGCTATGTATGGATTCTCGCAACTTGTAAGCCACGTCGACAGACCGTCACAGAGCATTATCATCCTAATGCAACATTTCAAATAACAAAAGAACAGCAACCGCAGCAGAAAACACGGAACTGATTACTGAACTGGCATTTTCCTCAAACTGAAGTTGTCTAACTTACATTTAATAATAAATATTATGTTTCTTTTCACTAATTAACAATGGAAAATGTACTGTACTTGAATAATTGTCTTTCACTTGTGTTCTTTTGTAAATGTTTTGATACAAGATGCTAAGAATTGACCTTATTTATTAGCCCATTGGCTCAAAAATTATGTACATGAAGTGTTATACTGAGTAAAATTTATTCCTTTGAATATTAGAACTTTCCAACACAAACAGAAGTCACCAATTACCCACATTTTAAAAGAATGCACCATAAAGTTACCTCATTCATGCAATGCACAACCAAATCTGCAACCAAACTCTAGTTCCGTCCCATGAATGTTGCTCACCATCTCGAAGAGGAGTGACGAGAGCCACTGCAGCGTCACGGTAGAACGCTGCTAGCTCATCCTGCCCCACGCAGGCATAGATGTAGCGGATCGGCGACCAGTTCGCCGTGGAGAAGCGGCCGTTGATGTGCCCCACTATCTGGTCCATCTCCTCCTTCAGTTCCTGGTACTCCTTGACGTCCGTGCGAGATGGCACTGCAATTTGTAGCAGCGTCACCTGCACATGCACACACACTAAGATTAACATTCACTAAAGTCTCACATTTCAGATAGTTACTGGCAGTTCTGATAGCTGTAATGCTAACAAATTCTGATGTGAAAATACTTTTTATATTGACAGTTTGTGCAGAGCTCAAACGTGCAGAGAGAGATACACTCCTGTCGACTGAAACAACAGCAGATAACTGAGCAACTGCACAGTCAAAAATCCCACCTCTATAAAGAACTCAATATAATCTGTTGGTGGAATCTAGATGGTAGTAATGCTAAGCAGCATGCAGATGAACAGGGAAAAAAAGAAGTACATATTTTTTTCTGTTTACACATAGCACATTTCATTACGCAGTCTGTAGATATCCAAAATTGATATTTGTTATACAATTGTGAGCTATAAGTAGCTCGCACAAAAGAATATATTTTGGTTAACAGTAACTTAATATTGTAATTTTTAAATTAAAATATGTGAAGCTATAGTTGGCAATTCACTGCCAACTGTACAAGGACTAATGCATTCATTGTTAGTATTAAATTACCTATATGCACAGTGAATTTCTTAAAAGAGGTCGAGTTTACGAGAATTAATAATGGCTGTGAAAGCCTGCAAACATCTCGAACAATGTCAGATTATCAGTAACCACCAGGAACTATACTAAAGAACTTTCTAATTTAACTTTATTCAATAATAATTATTAAACTACAAATAAATACTGTAATAATTTACGGCATTGTCGGATTGTGTTTGTACAGGAACCCCCTTGTAAAGCTGTCACATGAATACAAGGTTCCAAGAGGAATTTCTTCGCGTTGAAAAATGAAGGAACAAACTAACCTTCTCCAGATGTTCTGGGTATCTTTCCAGCAGCAATTCAAATGCTCCTAAACGATGAACCAATCCTTTTGTATAGTCAAGCCGGTCAACTCCCAGTATGATCTTCTGGTTAGTGAACATCACCTGTCAACAATAAAACAATCCTACTATACTCTGGTACTGTGCTACATCATACAATACAGTCCTATGCATTCTTACCAAGTTATCAATAACACAACACACACACTATACTCCAACATTTTCTTCAGTTGCACCTTCTGTCAAAAAATATATTTACGTAGTAAATGCTTAAATAGATGAGTAATTGTTTACACCAGTACAATTTCAGTGGCTAACCACAGATTAGGTTGTTAAGAGGTGTGGTATATAATTCAACGCTAAAAGCATTAATCTATAACTGTAGGTTTCTTGACGCCAATTTGCAAAAATTAAACAATAGCAATCCTAGACAATAGTTTTAGCCAATGTGTTAAACCATAATTGTTTCCAGTGTTACGAACTTCTGAGGCACAATCTCCGACGTCGGTACCTCATGCATTTAACTACGGCGCAAGAGATCACGCGTAACGAATGAATAATTCTGGATAAATATTTACTCATAAAGTTGGCAAATACCATTATCTAGGATTATCATTGAGTATTTTATCCATATTGGTTTCGAAAAAAGTGTACAAATCAACTGATGTTTTCAGCGTTTATTTATCAACCACGTACTCTTAAGCCAAGCGGCATCAGCCGATACAGTTGCAGTGTATTTACAAAGAGAACGTGCCTGGGTAGTTACCAAGACTGGTTTCAACAACTGCCAACTTCAGAGTAGTTTGTGGTACATAGATTGGCAACATAATGTATTATTGTGGAAAAATATATGTTAAAAAATATGGCAAAATCTGTCTTCTCGGATTTTCCTTCTTCAGTATTTTTATACAGTTTCAAATTCCGAGTGGATGAGTGAGTGAGTGACTGGGTGGGTGAGAGTGAGTACAAGTGAGTATTTGTAAATCTGTGACAAAATGGAAACTTGCAGTTTTCATGCCAACAGCAGGATACAGGACTGTCAACCAACATTACAAATCTTTTACAGAACAATACAGCTATTTTGAAGTGAAAAAACTGCTTTCGGGAAGAGCAGAGGTAAAGAGTCGCAGTACCTTGGGCGTAGTCTTGGCAAGGTGCACGAAACGATCAAATGGAATTCCGATGGGCAGCGGCCGCGCTCGCACTGTGCGCCCACCGTGCTCAACAAGGAAGTTTTTGCGATCGACACGGCATCCCAACCTCCGCTGGCAGCATTCGACAAAGTTAATACAGTAGTCTTCAATGTGAAACCCCACCATGTCGCATCCTGTTTCAAACACATGATGTATACAGAGCTGTAAGTATTTTATAACAAACTACAGTGAGGCCTTCAATGAGTGTGGCACTTAGTTAATGAGAAGATTTACAGAGCTCTGCCAGGCACTGAAAATCAATGTACAGAAAAAAAACCAAAAACAAGAGCAGTCAGAAAACAGTTTTTACAAACTTTGAAAGCAAACATGCTGCTAGCCAGAATGACAAGTTTCTGGCAATCTATTTATGATGCCATAAATTTGTAATCGCATATCCCACGCAAGACCATGTTGAATGAGTCACACTTGCAAAATCTGCTCAAAAATATGGCAAGAACTGTTTTTAAGAATACTTTTTTCTCCAACAACTTTAAAAGTGCTGTGAATTTCAATAAATAATGGTGTTACAAAGCGTTTATCAGACAAATATATGGTTCAGCATGGTATGTTCAACCTTTTTACAGATGCACATTTCGACAAATGGCACAGCAAATAGTGTACCTTCAGTACCTTCCAAATACATACATTAAATATATTACCTTTTACAGTTTCATTTTAAATAGTTGTGAAGCACTACATGTTGAATGTTCAATACAATTTTTGCAACAGTTGTGTTTCTGAACGGTAAATCTTGACAGCGCAGCACATATACAAACAAAAAAGTACTTTAAAAACTTTACATTCACAGAACACTAATTAGAAATGTGGCTAAAGGCAAAATGACATACCAAGCATTCCTTGCAGGATAACGTCACCCCAAGGACAAAGACGGAAGATATCCCACGGTGGAAATGGAATGTGCAAAAAGAAACCAATCTTGCAATCGATATTCAAATCTTTGGCAGACTGAAAATAATAAATAAATACAAACATTGTGTCCCGCCAGCTCAAAAATCTCACTCTATACAAATTTTTAAAGAATACCTACCTGACGTATGCCGTTAGCTGCCAACGTCAGATGATAGTCGTGGATCCAGATGAGAGGCGTGTTAGACTTGTCGACGGACACAGAGTCGTCACTCTGAAGCCGCCGCAGCGCCTCGACTGTCTGGTCGGCAAACAAATTGTTCACCTTCTCGTACGACTGGGCACAAAAATATACAAGGTCCAAATTGATCTTGTCCCATGAATGTGTTTAAGCAAAACATTACAATTTCCCCCTTTTCAATTTCACTTACGTTTTGCGCTCATGACTTACTTCTTAAAAAGCAAAATTTTCTCAATATTTTCACATGTGGTAAATATATTATATTGGCCTTTTTATGACATTGGTGACTATGGTTCCACAAACACAATTGAAACAAGATTAATCACTTAAATTAAAAAAACCCATGTACAGGATATAAAATGTCAAATTAATCACACCAGTAGAATTGCTCACTGTCACACTTTTTATTAAAAAAAGAGAGAGAGAGCTGATGACCTTTCAACGGCTGAATCATAGCTAAGAAAACTCTCGATAATGTCACCTTTCAAAAAAATAAAACTAAATCAAAATCAGTTAATTTGTTTAGGAGCTACGATGCCACAGACAGACACACAGATACACAAACAGACACGTCAAACTTATAACACCCCTCCTTTTGAGTTAGGGGTTAACAAAGAAACTTAAATGAACTAAATATTGTGACATTATTGTTGCGTGAAGAGCAGAGGAGGTCGGACGTACGTACAATGTGATATTCTGTACGGTAATAACTACAGGACATGGCGAGGTCAGTCCCCGGATTTTCATATGAGGGAACTGTGCCGGACGATGCTGTTGGTTGGCGGGTTTTCTTGGGGATCTCTCAGTCCCCCTTCCCTTTCATTCCGGTGCTGCTCTTTACTCACGTGCGCTAAAGACTTCAATGTTAAGCGCTGACCAAAATTTATCTCTCAGTCACTCACTCTCACCAAAAGTAACGTCTACAAGTCAAACAGTACTTTTAGTACAAAAAGCAATGCATTTTTTCTGCCAAACAGTTTTAATACAACGTCCTAAACTAACAAGTACATACGCGTACTTTATCACTAGATACTTACACACCACTTTTCATTGGAGAATGTCGCCCTGTCCGGCATTGAATGAAATAATGGCCAAAACATTCCATTGCAACAGCCATTGTAATATGCATCGAACAAGTCTTTGTCAACATGAACAATCACCACCTGAAAACAAACACACTATCTCACTATCTTGGCTAAGGACGCACGGAATAACCACAGACATAATTATACTGTTGAAAATTAAAAGAATGCAATAGTCTTTATCAGTTTGTGTTGTTTTACTGTTTTATTTATACATACAGCAGAAGGTGAGCGTGAAGCGCAAGCAACAAAAACATGTTGTATTATATTTTGTAGTACAAAGAATAAACATCACCATAATTTATAATTCTTAATTAACATTTCTCTTCTAATTACTTGTATTTCACTTACTGTCATTAACATATGTGGCAATTAATCTCTTGGGGTAGGGGGGGGGGGGTAAGAGCATAGTTTTGAATTTAAAGTACAAAGTTTTCATATACTGTACAGACTTTGAACAAACGATTCCCTTTTATTTAACTTATGGTTTTTACATTATTTTACTGTAATTTTATATACTAACTTGTTTAGGTATGCATACTTTTTATTTTTTAAATATGCATGTGTAAGTATCCGATAAATTTGTTTTATGACAATTCACAGCATGCACATACACATGCATGCAAAGTAAATGTAAAATAAGATATACTGCTTGTAGGAATATTATAACACATCCCGTCATCCACCACTCCCCCCTCCATTCAGGTACACACAAGCTTACTACAGTATTAGTCACTGAAGTAGTACTATAGTAAAACAACTAACTAGGTAACAAACAGGTTACTGCAACATGCAGCCAACCTGCAACATTAAGGGCGCAGCCTATTGCAATTTTCATCGCCATTTTTTTTTATTTTTTATTCGTACCAGATTTTTTTTTCATATTTTAGACACAAAATGTGACTAAATTTGGCTCTTAAGAAATTTTTTTACCTCTCATAGTTTTCGCGTAATGGCTTGTTAAAGTCATATTTTTCATGTTTCCGTTTTTTAACGACTACACTAAAACCAACTGATATACCCAACTAAAAACATCACAGTGGATAAAGACGTTGCAGGCTACAATGACACGCTCATAAAATTAAAGAATAAAATTATTTGTATTTAAAATAAATATTGAATTTTTTAAATTTTTATTTTCAGTTTCAGCATTTTTTATACTAATAATTTTTATTCTTTAATTTTATGAGAATGACACTGTAGCCCGCAATGTCTTTATCCACTGTGATTTTTTTTTAGTTTGGAATATCAGTTGGTTTTAGTGTAGTCGTTAAAACGGAAACATGCAAAATATGACTTTTAACAAGCAATTACGCGAAAACCATGAGAGATAAAAAAATTTCATAAGAGCCAAACTTAGTCACATTTTGTGTCTTAAATAAGAAAAAAATATCTGGTACAAATAAAAAAATGGTGATGAAAATTGCGGTACACTGCGCCCTTAACCTGACGAACATGACAGAACAAGTAACATTTGTTGGTGGGCGAGAGGTTATGTTCAGCTCGCACAGGACGCCAGGCACATAAACGCAGGGCCTGGCCAGCAGTTCAATGTGTGGTATGTAATGGTGTTCATTCACCAGAAAATGATTTTGTGGAAATATTTTCCTGAAAATTTACTGGGAAGTTTCTACACAAATGGAAAATTTTCCCATTTTTTTTTTTTAAGATTTACAAAATACATGAAAAATTTATTTTATCGATAAGCAACAAAACTTTCTGTACTATATTTTAACTTCCTAATCAATAACACACACACAAAAAAAATACTGAATTAAAACGGATGTGTAATGGGAAGATACAAAATTTTCCTGAAAACCAGGCAATCAATATTTTCCTGGAATTTTTTCCACATCTCCAACAGCATGTACAACACACATGATCATAGGCTGGTCATAGTAACTCGAGCACTTCTGACTACAGTCTAGCTAATAATGTGAGGACCTCGTGTGTGGCCTCGTACCACGGCCATACAGGAACCGGTCCGGACACTGCAGTTGTAAAGTGACCCTCGTATGACTAATTAGCACCACCGGTACAGCGACTGTGTTCCAACATTGCGGTAGATGAAAGTAGTTCATGTCGGAGAAGCTAGGGACACTAGTAGCATGACGGTATGTTACACTGTTAAAACAACACTGTACTAGTTGCACCGTCATTCGTGAAGAGTCAACTATTAGCATGTAAGGACACACTACACTGCACGTCTGTCCTCTGTCCTGGACATAGTTTCTTCAGTGGAAGGTGCCACATAAAACTTCTAGCAGCCAAACAAGATGAGTTCAGTTAGTTTGTACAAACACCTCATATGGCACACCAAAACTTAACATCCATATCTCATGAAGTTAAAGCCATTAAAACACTAAATGCACATGCAGATGTTGTAATCCTTCACGCCGACTATGGCAGATCATGAAAAGAAAGATCTCTGCACTTATTTCAAGTGAGCAGCTTAACAGAGAAAAATTTTGCTGCAAAGGCACATGCCCCAAATACTTCTCCAATTGCAACTTGACCCCACTGCAAGAATCATTTAAAATAACAGCTACGCTAATGTTCAAACCTGTATTTATAAGACCATCACTCAAAAATTAACTTTCGAGTGAATTTACAACTGTGTGATGCACAACTTAATGCCAAATACAGTATTAAAACTGCATGTTCCTGAAGCAAATACAAAAAAATAAAAATACTGCTATAATCTGTTCAGCAAATATTTTGCTTAGGTGAACATAGGCATAGCCACAGGGGGCACAGAGGGGTGTGTGCACAGCCCCCCCCCCAAAAAAAACTTAAAAAATATTAAAAAAAAAAAATGATAATGCCTGGAAAATAATTACTTTTATATTATTTTTTAACAGATGGTTAGTTAAATTTCTAGCCGATATTTGTATTTAATTATTATCGTAACTTATGTACAAACGACAGAAGCATAAATACTAATGTTTTAGTACTTGACAGATACACACACAAATAGGATGAGACATAATCGTGGACGCGCTTATCGCGATTATGTGTCGTCCTATTTGTGTGTGTATCTGTCAAGTACTAAAACGCGAGAACTTGTGCTTCTGTCTTTTGTACATACTGATAGCCTAGCGGCCTGTTCCTTTATTTTACATTACCGTAACTTAGTTATACATTTTCAGCAAGTTCTAGTGGGCCTAAATTTACACTATTTATTTGTGGTTTTACTAAAAACATAAGGTAATGCGCCCCCCTCCCCTAATTTAAAGTCACGCTAAGCCTACGCAGGTGAAGTACTTTCAGACCAGAGTCCGACACCAACCACAAATCACCTTTACTTTACCTTTTCCGACTTCAATCCCGCAGTAGGCGTCGTATCCTCAGGGTCTGACTCCGGAATTGGCTCATTTTCATTTTCCAAATGCATTCCGGGCCAGCCTACCCACAAGCCTTTACTCTGGATAACCACCGGTGCGACGGCCGTCACCAGCCCTCCGGCACTGAAATAATTACCAGCATTACATGTGTTCGTCACTCCACGTCTATCAAACATGGCTGTTTTAAACCTCCGTTTAAGATTTCAAATAAAATTGGCTTAATGAACATAACAAACATATATAAACACATTTAGGAAATATGAAATGAGTAAAATTGTTATTACAATGCATTGCACAGATTTACTGCCCTTGCATCTCTCACATTGGCGCATCTTAGTCAAAAAAGTTGCGTAACTGCAAATGTACGTAAGTCGCACAGTACGTAACTCGGTACCTGCCTATACTGTAGAAACAAATATACTGGTTATTGCCCATGTTGAAGTTCATACAGCATGAAGCCATACACTAACTATGTGCGTGGGGTGGTCTTTGGTTGTGTTAGGAAGGGGGCCGACACTAAAAAGGGCTTACGATTGATGCTCTTTAGAGCCAGGAGATTAGATTTTTATAGTACCTAGGCCTACTTTGAATGATATTCGAACAAAAGTACAATGTGTGGCTCATAAGGAAAACCTAATTAAATACGCCATTTACATTCACACTTTCAACGAAAGAAAACTATATAATATTTTTAAAAATGACAATCTAGGCCTATATCATAGTTGATAATGTAAAGAAGTTTGAATGCTGGCTTCACTGGGCAACAGTAGATGCTATTACTATGTGTGAGTTACATAAAACAGTCCGACCACTTGGCACAGTGTTTATAGCTCCTGGCTTGTGGGTCCCGGGTTATATTCCTGGGAGGAAACGTACAGTACCTCCCCAGGTTCAGTGAGGGTGTTGTGTTGTCATACTGTGGAACCACCGCAGTGTCATCCTCGCCTAGTCCCGCCTCAGGTGTTCCCCTGAGCTTCATACTCGCCACTAGGCTGAAACTAGTCTTCACATAAACATACATTAAAATAACTAACCACCATGTCTAATATAAGCTTTTTGTTGAACAACTATTGTAGGCCTATTAACCACCACTAAGTTTTTTCTGATGTTTGCAAAATTGGGAATGTAAAATATAGACTTTTTTTGTGTACAGGTGTAGGGGCCAGTTTATCTTTACTACGATTAAATCGATATTTTCAACTGTAGACTCGGTCCCTGGATTTTCGCATGTGGGAATCTTGACAGATAATGTCAGTGAGTTTTCTCGGGACCTCCAGTTTCCCCCACCCCTTCTTTCCAACACCGCTCCATTCTCACCTCATGTCACCCCTCACCAGCGCTTCAGACCTAGATATTAAGCGCTGACCCAAATATCTCACACCCACACTGAGTTCTACTTAAGTTGGTAAAGCCTTTCATTATTTTACTTGAATGTGCTAAAACCCACTGTATATGCCTGGTGATCAATTAGTGCTCATGCTATAATTTTTCAAAAACTCCTAGCAGACTTTAAACATACACTGTTAACTTAGTAACTAACAAGAAAGATTCTTTTTTACTATTCAAGTAAACAATGAAATTAAGGTAACGTTGAGAGGGATTACGTAAAATAAGGATAATGAAAAAATTATAAAAAAAACTTTTATTTGAGTGTAAACTAACAATGCTGCAAATATTTTTGCCCAAGGGTTGACCAAAAACTAGTAAAAACACCCTATGAGTACGATATTTTGGTCAGTACTTAACACTGAGGTCTTCAGCGCTGATGAGGGGTGACGTGAAGCGAGTATGGAGCAGTACCGGAATTCTGGGGCAGGGGAAATTGGAGATTCCCGAGAAAACCAGCCAACCAACATTATCATTCGACAAGATTAGTGGGAGGTGTATGTGTGTGACAATTCGGCCACCGCAGCACCCCCCCCCC
>PNEQ01071333.1:20101-34654 GCA_003012365.1 Medauroidea extradentata
ATATATATATATATATATATATATATATATATATATATATATATATATATATATATATATATATATAAGAAAAAATACCTTGTACATATATACAATTTGCTAATAACTAAACAAGTTATGTAACAAAAACATATGAAAAAGTATTTTATTTAGGTTTGTTTAAAAACTCAAAAGCTTCAGTGCGCCAATTCCAGATAGGCTTACCGTTTTGTTACATTGGGAAACTACAATATAAATTAATATGTACAGCTACAACATGTCATGCATCTTGTACGAGTGGTAGCAGATTGATGAGATAGCTATCCATAAGGCATGAATCTCTAGTACTGTAATGTGAAATAGTGCTACGCAAATAAGGAAATGCTGATAACAAATTAATTGTTCAGCTGTTTTAAAATTGGTTTGTATCAAGTTTTATGTTAACACATGTTAGTTTCAGATTGTGTAAGTGAATTATAATATGTGCATGTCCAATACCAGAATAATGCTTCTGGAAACAATTAGAATATAACTGATAATGGTTGTGATGGCGTAAGTTAACTTGAAATTACATAGTGTGCCCCTGTTCCTAATTTGTGATAGATGTAAGTAAGCAACAACACATTTAGGTAATTTGGATAAAAATGTTTGTATTTCCTTGTAGAATAAAACGAAGGCACTCTGTTTCACTGCCTGATATGTTTGTATGGTAGCAACAGGAAAAATATTGTATTTATTGTATAAATTTTTGTATGTATTTAAAAATTTCCTATTTTTTAAATAACTTGTTGGCATTGTGAAGTGAAATAAATCTGAACAGGCTCTGCTATTTTTTAGTTAGCTAAATACGCAGTTAATGAGCTCTCAGGAGTATTAAACAAAAAATTATTATTTGTAAATGGTAATGTGAAATAAGAAACAAGTAGATGGTTTCACTTTACGATAGAAGGTTGGAATGTTACATTTTTTTTAACTGTCCCCACCTGAAAACCCAGACATTTACGTACCAATTGTATTTTGAGGCAAGATCTAAGGGAAGAGATGAAACATGTGGTGTCGCATCAGTTAATTCATTACAGTAAACTCAGACTACTTTGTGCCACTACAGGTAACTGCACAACCAGAATTTTGTTTCATATAAAAATTCCAAGATAGTCATCACTAAAAGTATTGTTTATCATTAACACTGTGAAATGTGAAGAATTCAACAATTTGACATTCTGCAAACCTTTACTTGCAACAGAAATATGTGGTATAAAGTAACCAAACTTTACACCAGCCTACTTTGATTTTTTACAACGTAATGTAGGCCCTACTCTATTTTTTTTTTAATAATTTTATCAGTGTCAACACAAATTTATTTTAATATTGTTTTAGTAACTTATTTGTTTAGTTGCCATATGTTTTTTTTCAATGTATCTGATATTCACCAATAATTGTAGTATGTTGACCGTCTTTTTATCAAAACTACAAGAAACAGAAACCTCACTGTAAATAACTGTGCACTTTTTTTTCTTCGAAAACATCATCCTGAAACAATGTCAATGAGTCAGAAACTATTTTTAAAATAGCCTAAACGGCCGGGATTAAAGATTAAACCAACAACTTTCAAGAAACAAGAATACCAAACGTAAACGTCGAATCTCCTAACCTAGCAACACAAGAATAAAATTTATGGACGTCAGTCCCTTCCCTCGGTGCTCAAGAAACACCCCACTGTCAGTGTAGTACATCTCACTAACGCATTTACAAGACAATCTGAATAGCTGAAAATGAAAGCTAAGTTAGCAATTATTTTTACAATGGTTACTGCCAAAAATAATGTAGCAAAGTCTACCGCCACTTATTATATAACAACCTTCGTAACTAATTCTAGTTTACACGCCAAATTAACCTAAGTAGAAAATAAACACAAAAGATAGGTATTAAAGGCTTACTATTCGGAATGAACGATTCAGTACGACATATTTCCTCACCTTGCTTTCCTTTGCAATTTTGCCGTTTCTTGATTCCTGACCAAAATAAATGGCAAACGATTGGAAACAACAATCATGTTGGCAAATGTAGCTGTGAACTCGGACATGACTTATAAGTGCGTTTACTCTGGGCGCATAGAAGATGACGATAGTCGACTATGATTAAACAAGCGATTGGCTTCGTCAACCTTCGACCTTCGCAAAAATTTACGAACTATTCGCTAATTGCGTTCTCGGCACATTTCACGACCGTGCGGCAAACAACGCCGGCTGCTACACGGCGCGCTCTAAGACCTACTTCTATGATCAGCTGATCGGGGTGGGACAGGAAATGGCGATAATTAAACACTTCCTCACGATTTATTTCTACAACCTCATCAAATGTCAACTAACGTCAACATAGTATTTTAAGACGGACTAAAAATATGCTTTTAAAACCATATTATAACAAAAATTAACGAGAACTATTTTCACCGAAGACAACCGAAGTAAACAATTTAAACAATTTCACTTCCTTAGCACCAACATCAGAACACGCATTTAAAAAAAATTTTAATTTTTAGTCAACATAATTAGGTTAGTAATAAAATTACCGTTAATACATTTAACTTATCAAAATACTAATTGAAACTGAATATTTGTTCGTGACATGCGTTAGCACACATGTAACATGCCTAATTTAATTCCGTTATTATTTCATTGTAACATTTATTTTTCGTTTCATAAGTTGTCCATTGGGGGAGAAGAACTTCGGTAATCTTCGGTTGAAGTAGGCCACCATAAAGTTTTAACTGTTTACATTTGTACTAGATATAGCTTGTTTTGTAGATTTACATTGCGACTATTTTTACTGTGGTGAAAATTGTTTAGCATTCATAGTTTTGTATAATGGCATGTTAAAGTCCAAAATTGCATTAAACGACTTTATGCTAGAAAGGATAACAAACTGGCCAGTTGTACGTTACGGGTTGCGGCAGCAATGGAAGGCATTTGACAATGTGTTACTAAGTTTTTTTCTCTTTAATTATTTGTTTCACAAACACATTTGCTGTGTTTCAATTTTTTCATCCCGGTCTGTTTCTTATGTCAGTGTTGCATTTACGAACGAGCGCCTCCAGAATACGCAGCAAACATCCACTGTTTTTCGTTATCGCTTCATCCCTGTAGCTCAAGACTAAAGTGAAAACGGGGTTATAAAGAAGAGGGTTTTGGACGGAAACTGTTTTTCTAAATTGCGCGTGTTTCACTTATTGCTAAAGCGCTAAGATTGCTGTGACCGTTCCGCGTCAAGGTACCACCATTGCTCTAGGTAAGGTTAATTCTACTACAGGTTAAAAAGATCAATGTTATAAGTTTGGCGCAGGGAAAATTTCTGCCACTTGAGCGCTGGTATCGCTTTTGCACCAAACTGACCAATCACAGAGCTTTCCTGAATTTTATGTTTCATTAAGTTGACAATTTAAAACTCGAAATTGGTTTCTTTTCACTTGAAAATTAAATTAAATGACAAATATAATTTCCAAGTTCAATAAAATTAAATTTTAATACGGTTTCGTATTTATCTGGTCTCTTAGCGATCGAAGCGAAACTAGTAGCAGAAATTTTCTCTGTGCCAAGCTCTTCTATAAGAAAACGTATTTTCTTTCTAACCTGTAGTAGAATTAACCTTACTCTAGGACACGGTCGTAGAAGAAAAGGTCTGGACCACGGCCGTAGAAGAACAGGTCTGGACACTCGCCTGAATATTTGACCCCCTTGTTGTTTGGCTTCAGTTCGCCAAGTTATCGAGAGTGTTGTGCATCTTTGGCGCTGCAATCAGGGTGGTCGGGCTCAAACTCCACCCACTTTTTTCCAGTGTTTACATTATAAAGTATATAAAGATTGCTGGAGCCATTCTTTAGGATTGTGAGCAAAGAAAGTATTTCATAAATTGATAAAAAAATACGTTTTGATAAATTGTTTATCATAGTGGGAGGAAAGTGGGCGGAGTTTGAGTCCGACCGCCCTGACTGCAGCGCCAAAGACGTATAGCATTATCGGTAACTTGGTGAACTACAGCCAAACAACAAGGGGGTCAAGTTTCCAGGCGAGTGTCCAGACCACGGTCGTAGAAGAACAGGTCTGGACACTCGCCTATCTAACAATGCATTTTGCTTGACCCCCTTGTTGTTTGGCTGTAGTTCGTCAAGTTACCGAGAATGTTTTACTTTTTGGCGCTGTTTTCCGGGCGGTCGGACTCAAACTCCACCCACTTTTTTCCATCGTTAAATTTATAAAGTAAATAAAGATTGCTGGAGCCTTTTCTTAAAATTGCGAGCGAAGAAAGTATTTCGTAAATTGATAAAAAATACGCTTTGATAAATTGTTTATTTTAGCGGAAAGGAAGTGGGCGGAGTTTAGTCCGACCGCCGTAACATCAGCGCCAATAAAACACAATATTCTCGGTAACTTGGTGAACTACCGCCAAACAACAAGGGGGTCAAATATCCAGGCGAGTGTCCAGACCTGTTCTTCTACGACCGTGGTCCAGACCTATTCTTCTACGACCTTGCTTATGGCTTTCTTATCACCCACCAAAGATATAAATATACAGGATGAAAGGAAATTAAAATCTTAAACTCCAGAAGGTAATTCTTCACGAAAAGTAGACAGATATTATGTGGGACACGTTTGAGACAAGTGAATATTAAAGGAGACATGAGAAATTGTAAACGGAATTTTAAAATAGTGCTTGGTCAAAATTAAAAAACTGTTAAGAGTTAAATCACAATTCTGTAGCTGAGGTTAAGTGTTATTGAGATCTTTAAGCTGAAAAAATTCAGCCTTCAAACCTTTCTTTTTAATGAAAATAATAGGGGTGACCTTCTTCAATTTGGATATGATTACTTTGATGTCAAGTTTTGTGAACATTTCATGTTGTCTACTCGAGCAACACATCGTAAGGAACAAAAGAGTTCATTCATGTTTTAACCTCCTGGAATGAAGAGTTTACTAGAAACATACACACAACTGTTGCTGTGACGATAATGTAACGCCTGGTATGTAGGCAACAAATGATTCTTCCGCGAGGGATTTGTTGGTTTGTATGTGCGCCGTGCTCTCGGGAGAATGCAACCTGTCATGCCGTGTTTAAAAAACATGTTACGGAAAAAAACTTTGTTGCGACAAGTTTGGTTTTGCAGCATTTTTATAAAATGCTATTTTTTATTTGCCTGGTCCAGTAGGGACGATGGCCTTGGATTTGTTAATTTTTGCACAGCTGTGAGGACTCGAATTACAATGTTGTGATCAGAAAACGCTGAATGATACTTTACTTTGAACGTATTTAAATACTCGGCCAATGTTGCTTACGTTCTGCACAGGCATATTTTCATCACTGTGTGTGAAATAGAGTTAGAAAGAAAGAGAGGGATAATAACACTGAAATTTCGTGAACATTTTTGCTAATACAATTTTCTTAGTAATTTCATTTCTACATTGAATAATTTACCAATAATCTGACAGTTACATGCTGCTATATTTTCCTGTCAACTATTTTACATTAAATAAATAGAATACTGTGAATTGGACCATTGCTACTTATACTTTGTTGAAGAAAACAATCTCAAGAAAGTATTTCGCGCCTAAGAAGTGCTCCAAAGAATTTATTTCAGTACCACTAAACTTATGCAATAAAATATGTATCTCAAATTAACACAACAAGAGGGAATTTTAGTGATGAAAATCTTCCTCATATTCTTTTCGACTCTGACAGTAGTTTGATTAGGGACTACGATTATTTCTACTATTAGACTCTGTTCGAAGTCTAATTGATTATTCTGTAAAACTGTAAATTCTATTTTAAATGTTCTGTTCATCCATTCTCGTTCATGTATAAAATGTACATTCTAGGTCTACGGCTGAGATACGATTAGGATCATGTTTTCTTACAAAACAATTGCAGTTGTATCAGCTACCTCAGAGGGGCGTTATTTCAGGTTTTTCTTCGGAAGGGGGGGAACCAGGATTTTTTTCGGGGACAGTGACCTTGTTCCATCTTTTTTATTAATTAAGCATGTATAAATTATATACTTTATTAATAAAACTTCAGTTATATGTGTTTAAGTTAGCATTATTTAAATAACAAAATACAAAAAATAAATTTTATACACTTAAAATTCTAAATCTAGAAGGGGGGCATTTGCCCCCCTCCCCTGTCCCCCTAAATAATGCCCTTAAGCTACCTTAGCATTTTTTTCATTTAAACTTTAATATTTAAAGAGGAAAATATAAGCAAAATTCGTAATTCCTCTTCTTTTTCTTAAAATACAACTTAAGAATAAACATGGTACTATCTGTTAACGATACAAAAAATGTTATTTGCGTAGTAAGAAATATGTGTCTATTTATCTATTTGGAAAGAATAGAATGAGTTAACAAGTTTATATAAATACTAACTGCCATCCGCTGGGGCTTCGTGCGATATTCTTTAAAAATTTAACATTATTGTGTACATAAAATAAAAAAGAAATTGTCGGCAAACTGCGAGTAATATTTGCGCTTTTGGCTATAGCATTCTCCCGTCGCAGTTTCGTCCGCCACTGCTTCTAATATTTGCGTAATATTTTATATCAGTTGCCCGCGCTGCAAGTTTTTATAACCCAATATCTCTCACCTCGTAGACCAGTGTTCCGAACAACTGCACGAAGGTAGGTCACCAGAATTCTTATAAAAAACATACAGACCCTGCACAGAGGTTGTATCACGTTAAGAATCGCTGCATTGTGTAACCGCCGTATAATTTATTTATGAATGGTAATGCCCGCTTTTCTAGAATCCGGCGTTGACCGGAATTCAAACTAAGATTTCCCATTCGCATCTACTCTGTGCGAAACTATACCGAAGTAAATGCCAGGCCATCGAAAAATAATTGTATTACAGTGTAAGCTATGCTGTCTTCTGGAACATGTAGTAACGCGATGTTTGCATATTACATGTTGCTGCAAGTCATTGGGCATATAGGCATACCTAGCGATTTATGTTACCACTTGATAGAAAATAAGAAATTACTTCACAAAATCGCTTATGAATATATTTAAAGGGAGACATTGTTTGATTACTAAGCGTAGTAGTTTTCTGCGTAGACTTCTTCGCCTGTTGTAGAGGTAACTGTGAGACGAAATTGAGGCAGATCTAACCTAGGATGATTGGAGGAAAAGTGATTTTTAAAATGAAGATGGCTAGTGTAGTTTACTGATATTACGTCTGATTGGCTAGGTATGACCATATTTATTTGTGGACTGGTCGGTTACTTTCATGAGGGTACATGCAATCCAATAAACTGAAATGTGTTTTTTCTTGGTCGAGAAAGGCCTAGGCCTAAGATTTTTGTTTATTTCTAGGAAATGTGTGTATATCCGCTCGGAAATCTACAATATTTTGAGGAGTATTAAAGCTAAATGTAACTAATGTTATCTACCATGTAACATCAAATGATTTTCTATTAACTATGGCCATGCGCTTCCAACAGAGAGTAATTCATATTGTCCTATTTCATTTTCCTGTAGTTTACACATGCCAACATCAACTGCAGGGCATTACCTTATGTTTTATGGTAGTGGTTAGTATATCAATAATTTGTTACGGCATGAATAAAAAACTTCTAAGTGTAGACTAATGAAGTAAGATTCTCTCTGTATGAAAACTTGCATAATGACGGGAGAAAATTCATTGTAGGCGTACTCAATTTTAGATAGCATTTCTATTGGTTTGTTGCATGTATTGTAGTATAAAATAAGAAACCAACTTTATCTGCTGAAAATACTGCCTAGCATTATAGTTATGTTTATCATAACACATCTGCAATCAGTGTATTATATCTTAACTGTGATACAATTTATTTAGCTTCATCATTATTTATTAATCTAATATGATAAATGAAGTATGTATTTTAAAAACTTCTGTTTATGAAAACAAACAGTAATTTTTGAACTCAGAGTGTATTAAAAGTTTTAATTAAATAATAGAAACTCTTCAACTCATATAAACAGTATGTCTTCCAGCACCGTTTATGCACAATCAGCTGTTTCTACCCGTGATAAAGTTCGCAAATGCTACTGGCCAAGTCATCCACTGACGTTAGCATAACAAAACTACTTCATTCAAAGATAATTGTTCCCACACTCGGATATACACTGGACTATCCTCCCGCCCCACCCCACCCCTCCCTTAACTGACACTTATCCTCAATGGTTTACGTGTAAAATGGGCATAACAACCACCACGTACCTCACATCTTTCCAGAGAGAATATCACTTTCTTTCCGGCCTGGCCTTTCCGCTCTTAAGGGCTTCTTCCCGAGTTTTATTCAGACTGGTGCCAATAACTCAAATATTTTTTAACCAAAAGTTTTGAAAACAAAAATTGAGTCAATGTGCAATCACACGATGCACAATACTGTGGACGCGTTTTTCAAAATAATGTATCATTCGCCAGAAAAAAAATAATTTCCTTAATTTTTGCTTATTTTCATGACGAAAAACGTGGTACTTTGGGTAATGAAATCTAAAAATACGTTCAGTATAATTCTACAAAATTCAGCTACAAATTACAACATATAAGTGTCAAAACTGTGCAGAGAAATTTTGATATGAGTATTAGGTAGCAATAAAAAATATTTTCGAAATCACTGCAAAACTCCGTAACAAGGCCTTAATGCTATTACATGTTGGCATGAAATATTATCACAGGAATAAACTGAAGGAGCGCACTAGATGTCCGACATTTATCTATATTGTAATCAGTTCGCCTTCACGCACACACACACACATATATGTCTACTTAGCTTTGTTATAAATATCGTCTGAATAAAATAACTGTTTTTTTTTGTAGTGCACAAGCTTTGGTTAAAAGATAAAACTCATCTCATAGAAAAAAACTCATACGTTACTAAACAATAACCGATTGTTAACTCAAACACAAGAAGAAGCTCCGATTACTGAGATGATTGGTACATTTGATAAACACGGGAGTTTGTATTTCCAATAAGACTAATTTTTTTTGTGAAACACGATCATCTATTGTAAATTAAAAAAAAAATATATATGTATAACAAAATTTTTTTGGAAGAAAGTAATTTCACTGCGTCTTAAAATTGTAAAAATAAACGTATCAATTACAGAGATTTTTGAGGTTCTTTTTTTCAGCTACAGATCAGAAACAAATAATTTATTTTTAAGTTGTTGGAGTAATATGTACATACTTTATTAGAAACATAGTTTGTCAACGACAGTATCTTTTGTCCGTGCAAAATTATTGACTTATCAGTTATTGGAAAAGGGGGGGGGGGTAATGTATTAATTTCCACGGTAATAAGGTTTCAGCTCTTAAAATTAATGGTATTTATTTTTGTGTATTTTTCTCTATTCTTGCGAGCATAAATACGAGGCGTGAATCAGACGAAAGAGCAACAATGTCGTATCTTCTGAATATTACCCATCACCGAAAGTGAACTGTGTAAATGTGAGATTATACAAGTATGTTGGGAAAGTAACACTGCATGTGTTATGGATCCAATAATGTTTATGAAGGAACAAAGCCAAATCAGGTAGTATGACTCAGAGAAGAACGTTGTGTGCAGTGCCTGCTTCCAGTCTTGCACAGTACTCACAAAGATTTTACTATTTTTAATAATTTCATACGTGAACGGTGTGAGTATTGTCAGAGGGAAAACACCCACAAATATACACATAGAATAGCTTTTTACCATGTGTGATTATCTCTGCTGTGGTGTGCGTATTTTGCCCCTGGTGAGTCCACAGACCCGCAACTCAACACAGGTAGGTGGAGTGGTCTACCTGCATTTCTCCAGGCGTTTCCACCCTACAGCACCACGCTCACTGCTCAGTGTATTCAATGTTCATTCCTCGCCAACCACACTGCAGGCTACTTTCTACTACTACAACTATTACTACTACTACAACTATTACTACTACGCTAGAACACAATCTGGGTCTTCCTATTTACAATATCATAGTTCCTTTTTTTATTTTAAGGTGGCCGTCTGGTGGCCGCCGTTTTTCGTCTTACGGCTTCTCTCTTTCTGAAATCCAGTGATGGTCTGTGGCGGCTCTCTGAACTAAATGCTGCTCCTCGTTCCTTTTCCCGTCCCTTCGCTTCATCGCCCTCCCCTATTCGCATCGTCCGGCCCTCCTCCTTCCAGTTTTCGCAGAAATCCAGATGAACTGTCCCTTCCCAGCGGGTGTTTGTGGTGGGGGAAGTGTATTCAAGACGCTCGCAGCAGGACTGGCACTTTGAACTTGGCCAGGGATTTTCCAGCCCAAATACTGTTGGGATCGGAGCTCACGAGCTACACTCCAACCTTTCCATAGCCTAGACTGATTGATCCAGACTTACTCTCAAATTGATGATGGCAACGAATTTTTGTTTAGTTTGAATAATGACGAACAATATAATTTGAAATTTTTTTGTTAGTAAAAATCAATGTTAACCGCTTATAGGACTTGAAACATTACGATTCACTGTAAAAGCCTTCCTTTTTTTCCCCAAGCTGTAAGATTATTCGCGTATTAAAACTTTGTACTTCTCTGGATCCTGGATGTTATACTGACAGCCGGCTTCATGTTGTCTTGTGAACGTATTGGTTATCTGACTGATGTATTTCTGAGATATGTTAGTCATAGAAATATATTCATTTAGAAGTTATTCGTGTTAAAGGAAATCACCACAGTGGATGTGTAGTGCTGCACGCAATAAGCTAATGAGAATATTACACTTGCACTTTTCAACAAAACATTACAATTAAGTGACGGATGTACCGACGGGGACACAACGTACGGTTTGCATCAACATGAAAAATATACTGAAATAATAAAACACAGTATGATTAAAATACAAGGGATATCATTGTTTATTATTCACACAACATAGCAACATTAGTAACTTAGCACAAACGATATGACATTTTTATCACAAAAATCTGGTATATAAAACATGTACATAACACGCAATGAAAAACATCCTGTAAGTACTTGTTACTGTACTAATACATTGCACATGGTGACATAACATTGTATATAAGTCCCATCTTTTTTATTTCGAAATTTTTAATGGTGTTTTCAGTTTAAAACACAGTAAAACATACACACATCGTAAGTGTATAGTTACACTCAACATCAGTGGAAACAGTGCTGCTAGACCTAAACAATTTATAAATTTACAGAACTTGTTTTACATTGCAAACCGTATATGCCTCTTGCTCCATTTGGGATCGCAAGTATACTTTATTAATGTAACTGAGATAAATACGAATCATGATATTGCGTTAGTAAAATACAGTTAATTAGTGGAAATGTGGTAAATAGTTACTGTAAAGTTAAACACATGTAAATGCACACACAACTTACAAATATGCTCGTAAAACAGGTGCAACACATTCATACGAAATCATAACAATTGAAATCGTCTTAAGGTATTAAATACTGCAAAAAGAGAAAAATAATATCAGAGAGGATACAAAAATATATTACAATTAAATTCACATATTTGTAATTTTACTTTTGTTTACTCTGGTTTCTTCAAGATTTTTAAAACAGTAAATCTTGGTAAGATATCAAAAATATTCATACTACCAAGCATATTCTCATGTAAGATACATTTGTTAATACGATCAAAAAGTGACAGATGGCATATTTGCACATAAAATCAGTCATTGTTTACTGAATTACACTCTAAATCCAAATCAGTGAAAATTCACAGATTGCCTGCGATTTTTCACTGATTCCATCTGATGAAACTGCTCCATCGGGAATGTGTAGAAAACTGCAGATTGCATTAGTTAAATAATCCACGAACTGAAACAATGAAAAATATAAAGATTTTCAAAATTCGTAAATGACTTTGCCGGAATACGTATTCGAACCCAGTGCCTTTGTTTTCTGAAATACTATGTCCTAACCAATACGTTACCGTGTGTTATGATTTATTGTAAGTTATAGACCCTACAGACTATTTCAGTTGAATTCAAAGGTTGTAACCAGTGATGTATATGTTATTATTTCTTCGAGAGTTTTCAAAATTAATTCTTATTTCTATTTATTTTTACGATCGCTGAGCTCATGTGCTCTAGTTCAAATGCTGTAACGCGTCTTGTCATTATGCATGAACATGCCTTTTACACTTTATAATAATTAAAGATTATTTGTTTACATCATCGTCAGACTTGTAAATTGGTCTACACAAAGACTGATATCATGAGAAAATTTTGTTTTGTTGAATATGCTGAATATCAATGACTCCACAAGTTGAATCTGCTGTTATGTATGAATGTCAATTTTATTAAAGGAATTATACTGATTAAACGGTGATATTTAGTTAATAATTCAATCTGTAACATAATCTGTTGTTTTTCACCGTTTATCCGCCATTATAAAACGAAAGAACAGATTAACCAGTGAAAAACTTGTAACTTATTGAATCTGTTGAAATTTCACTGATTCAAATTTAGAGTGTAGTTTCTGGATCAGTAATGAGCACTTTTACTTTGGTGTTTCGGTATTGTGTGCTGGTAAAGATGAAGGTTCTCTGATCGGCATGTTTCTTGGTACCCGAGGATCAATTATTTCGGGCAACAGACATTCCATGTAAAATCTGTTGAGTCTCTCTTCCATTTTATTTTTCCAAAACATGTCATTTCTTTGCAATTTTTGAATAAGCATTCCACGGGGCGTCCACACTACAAACAAGCAATAACTCCGCTTTGTTATCCGCAATTGTCCTTGAACCTGGTACATGAAGGGGTGTGTGTCTTTTAGTTTCATTTGGCCATCTGAAATTGTGCAAAATACAACCTTACGCTGCATTACTGAATCTTCGTGTGTGAGCTTCTCTGCAACTGCAGGGCATTTTATTTCAATTATTCCGTCATCCTCAAGAAGGCCATCTGGCGATGCACCAAGCCACGGAAATTCCTCATCAATGAATAATCCACTGGCGTCACTTTCTTTCTTACGTACTCTTCAAGAGATGCTATTGCAAGTGGTTCTTTCTCAATGCCATATTTTGTTGAGGTAGAGCCTTTGAAGGTGTTGTATAGCAAACTGGTAACTGTCTTTGTGCAGGCTGTTGTTGCACGCATGCGGCATATCTTTCTAAATGAGGAAGCTGTTAATCTGTTTGACATTTCATTGTGCCATACATGAGAATGTCTTTGTGAGGCTGTGGCATTTTGCAGAATATTTATTTGTGCTTCACTAATTTAAAGGTTTTCGAGAAATTCTGCCTTTTTTTTCGTTGAAAACATCTTCATTGACATCAGGAATTTCTTCTACGACACTGTCATAGTTTTCGTCTGGGCCACTGAACATTAATTTCCTGCGTTTTAAAGATCTGTGGGCACAAAATCTTCTCTGACGTCTTTTCTCAGCAGAAAGTTTTTTTTTTTTTTTTTTCGCGTTTCTCATTGTTTTTTTTTTTTTTTTTTTTTTTTTTTTTTTTTTTTTTTTTTTTTTTTTTTTTTTTTTTTTTTTTTTTTTTTTTTTTTTTTTTTTTTTTTTTTTTTAATAGGCCACGGCTTCCTCCTGTCAATTGATGGATTATAATTGTCTGTGCATTTCCTCCAGTGTTATGTGAAATGACGGACAGTTCGCTTCTAGTCTGGTATCCACCGTGGAGAGAAAAAATTTACCCTCTTCCCACTCACAAATTTGCACAACTGGTTATTGTATCTTTCAACTGTATTTGTTGTTACGTTGTGTACGAGGCTTACTGCATGATGAGCAACATGATTCTTGGCAGCCTGTATTTCCTGCCATAGACTGAAGCTCTCCGATACAGGAATGATGTTTTCTTCATCGTTGGAAGCCTTGCAAAAGTAACCTCTCTCTGGGCACTTAGCATGTTAGCAGAAAATGTGGCATGGTCCATTATCAATATCTTTCATTAACTCTTCGACGCGTTGATCAAACGGCAATTCCTTCCGAGTACTCCTGTATGAAATAGCTCCAGTCACATCTCTTCTTAGTCGCATCATCCTCTCCGAAATAGCCGGTATTATTCGTAATGGTACTGGACCAACGTCAGTTTTTGTTGTGCAAGCTATCTCTCGCAATTTGCGTAAATAGTTCCTCAGTATATGGTTTGTGCACTCAATTTTTTGAATGTGGTAGTTTGGGCGGTATGGTTTACATCTATTTAACTGCTGCATGACACTGCTGTCTCCGTCCCCTGAAAAGAAAGTGTGAATTTGAGATGCGCAACTTTATTCATTCGTAAAGTTTGTAAATAAATGTGTGTATGCTATAGTTATGTAATTAGTCAAAATTGTCATAGAGAATTCAATCAAGTTTTATTTTATCCAGTATTTCAATGTGAACTGTTTTATGTATAGGGAATAGCCCAATGAACTTATTTCGATGTTAACTAAATTTCATACTTAATTGCCGGCCTACCAGTATCAAACCAGATAAAAGGAAGCTTGGAGGAAAGAGTTATGTTTTCACGCTGTAATAGCTACAGAGTGCACAGCGGGGTAGCGACAGAGTAGAAACTTGGAGAGAGAGAGAGAGAGAGAGAGGGCCAAACCAACCCTCTCCCCCCTTGA